>WSXT02194419.1:0-35337 GCA_011762715.2 Neuroterus valhalla
CGTTGAAAATTCAAGATGTGAAATTTCAGACGATTCTAATACTTTCTCAATCATAAATGATGAGAATGTAAAAAAAACATCGAACGAAATTTTTCTAAAGCATTTTGTAAGTATAACCTCCAAGTATTAATATAATTGTTTGTTAAACGATTAGGCCCGTTCCAAAAAAGAGAACGTCGCAATATACGTACAAAATTTGTGTTTCACAATTGAAGAAATCGGCACGTGGAGCGAAAACTAGGCGAGGACAAAGACTTCCCGGATGGGGAATTCCTCATGAGTAAGCGAAGCCAATTGATCTTGAGGAAATGGGGTGTCTCCATCTGTTGTTATGCTGGGTTATTCATTACTTTGAATAAGAAACTAATTTTTGGGTTTGGAAAATTCCGTGTGACCGTTTCTATTATATCTAATTATTATTAATCTTTATTTTATTATAATAAAAAAAAGATTACAACTGATTCGAAATTTCGCAAGAACAAGAGCGTCCAAGACTTGAACTTTTCGATGTTTATGAACTGAAATGTATATTTCTTTCATTTGCGGAAATAAATTTTCAAGCAATAAAAGGCAGTAATAAATTGTTCAAAAATCTGCCCGCTGTACAGGAAAATCCTCATCACGCGCTGCGCAGGCGGGTTTGAGAACGCCTGGAGCGCGCGTTTGTCGAATATCTCGCTTGGTCTTTTTTCCCTAATTTGCGCATAGATATTTTGAACCCAAAAAGCAAAACGTCGTCTACTGCAATTTGATAATTGTGAATCCTGTTTTGTTAACGCTCCTTTGACCTCAACGAATACATTCTAATCGCGTGTCTCGTGCTGCGCTTTCGATTAAAATTTATCGGAAATGTGAGCTTTTTTATCATCTTCAACTCTTATATTGAATGTATATTATACAAACTTATATACCTCGTACCTTGTTTTGCTTCTCAGAAAATGTAACTTTTCTATTTTCAATATTATTCCTACCAATAAAACAAAAACTAAGCGCCATATAAAAAAATGATTAATAACAAATAGGTGGCTCATTTTTGGGTGAAGAACTTCTATTGCTTAATTTTTTTCATAGGTTCTGTCGTTTTCTCAGATATTTTATTTTTCACGATTAGAACAGAAACTAGGCAAAAAAAATTGATAACAAATTTATGAATCTTTTTTGGGTGAACAACTTTTGTCTATTAATTTTTCGTCTTAAATTGCATCTCTCTTTTTGGACATTCAATTATTTAATTTCTGAATCAAATTTTCCTGATTGAAATGAAGTTTTTCTTTTTAACTTAGTTTGCGTGATTTGTCTCAAAATTCATTTTTCTTATTCCAAATTTTGTTAATGTATACAACCAATAATGCTTGTCATATCAACAAGTTTTTAAACAAAACTTATAGATCTTTTTCTGTTGCACGATTTTGGTCCTATTATTCATTCCCGTACCTTGCATAGTTCAATCGTAAATTAAAATGTTCGATTTTTCATCATTTTTCGTGCGATCAGAATTTAAATCTTCGATTTTTTGAGAAAATTTGGAATGTTATGCTGATAATGTTGTAGGACTTCTAAAAGCAACGTTTTCCTCTACTCCAGTTGTTTCCATATCATGCGTCATTTACTAAAAAAAAACCCTTACTCAAAATTTTTTTATCTTGAACAAAATAATCTTGAAAAATCTGACCTTCAGGTTCTGATACTAAAGGAGTGTGCAGAAAGGCAATCCAATTGATCAGTTTTTTCAAAAGGTATCGTACATACAGACAGACATACACATACAGACATACATATAAGGACATGCATACATACATATACACCCATTGGAATTACGGAAGACTTCCGTTTGGCTGAAACGCTCCGCGACGTAAAGATTCGTTTAGCTGAACTCGGGAGAAATTCCCACCATTGTCTCCCTCCGCATGGGTGTTTCTAGAGGTGACTTCTAATTGGTTGCTGCCGTCAGTTGCTTTTTTCTGGAGGTAGAGGGGGCCGCTTGAGTTCAGCTAAGCGAGCGCGGAAGCGTTTAGGTACATGGAAGTTCAGCTAAACGGAAGTCTTCTGTAACTACGGCACTCAAGGGACTCTACTTCAATTCAATTGATGTTACTTTTAATACGCTTGGAGTTTTACGCGCACGCTTTTGTGTGTGTGTGTGCGTGTGCGCGCGCGCGTGTGTGTGTGTGTGTGTGTGTTTTTCAGTGTGAGTGTTACACAACTTCCAATTTCATTTCATACATATTCTGTCGTAATGGTACGATGTCTCAAGTACTAGGGAATATTCTAGAAAAAGCTTTGGTACATTTGAGGACATTTTTCACTTATTGCTGTTTTCCCCAAAAGCCTCAGCTACCTGCATACAGTTCCCCCACTACGCGAATTTCCTTCAGGCTTTTGAGGTGGTTCAGCTACTGCCGATTACCTTCGGCCAGCGGGAGTCCTTCGTACGTAATGAGGAATAAAGTACGAAATTAAAAAAAAATTATCCAACAAATTGATCCGTATATGTTGTTTGCCACATAAAATTGATCGTAACAGGAAGCCGCGTAGTGGGGGAACTGTACAGGTAGCGGGACTGAATCGAACATTGCCCTTCCTCCCCATCTGTTTCTATCTTTCTATCACACGCTCCCTTACTTCAAACAAGTAAAATTTCACTAGTTTTCAGTGAAATTATACTGATAAAAATGTCTGGAAGTCATTTACAGAGATGAAGATTCACTGATAAAGTCTGGCTTTGTTCTGGATTCAATCCACTGAATCAACCAGTAGAAATAAACCACTGAAGTGCCAGTGGTTTTGGTGCTATGTAGGTCACTAATTTTCATTGAAAACTAGGAATATAAATCGAAATTGTGAAAATGTTACCCCTTTAAACTAGGTGATTGTAGTCAAAGTTAATAAAATAGCAATAACTCCTTCAGGAATATTTCATTTCGAAATGTTGAGGACATCAAACATCAGGACGGCAATTGGATAAATTTTGGGTTTTTCCCCAAAACTATATTTCGCTCCCTGGAAAAATATACGACTTATTCACATCTGGTCTACCTCCTACTCCCATCCTTCTCACTTCCACCTCCACCTAATCGTCTCCACCCTCTTGGGCCAGATTGCAAGAGTGGGGTAATGCTCCCCAAGTACGTCAGGGGTCCTTCACAATTTTCTCTACTAGAGAAATCAGTCTCTCTTCCTAGTTTTAACTCGAATCTTCTCTTCTATTTTGTGAGCAGACTTAAGATTTCAATTCTCCAGTGCGATTTGAATGATTCAACCTTGCGGCATTTGCAGACCCTTCGAGACTGAAAAGGCGTTTATCAAACAACGTAGTTATTTCTGTTGAAGTCACTTTGGATAAGAAACGCAAAGCACTCTCAAATTTCAAGTACGAAAATAGTTGTTTTGCTCAGTGTGGACTGCCATCATTTCTTTTGAAAGACATTTATACTGTGTGTGGCTTGGACGTGGATGTTATTGCTCTCTTTAACTTCCGTGTTTTTCTTCGTAGTATTATAAAATTGATAAGAAAGTTAACCAAGGTGGGTTTCAACTTTTTTCAGGATTAACTTTGTGACCTGACATAAAGTTTAATATTTGTCATTTATTGTACCATCTCCTCTATGTTACATCTATTTGAATGATTTTCCTCATGGGAATCAATTTTACGCAAACTTGCACTACTATTTTCCTAATCCCTGCGTCCAAAAACGCGCGTATGTGGAGTAAAAAAAATCGAAGATGAAAAAATACATTCGATTTTGACAGATGTTAGACATAAAATTTCCATAATTATTATTAAATACCCCCAAAAACTATCAGTCGCACAAAAAAAAATAAATTAGACATAAAATATGTATTCTGATTAAGTCAACAATTTTCATTCACATTATTTTTCAAAATTCTCAATCATTTTCGAGATGAATATGGAAGACCATAATTTTTATGGAGTTTTCATGGTTTTCGCATAAGAACGGAATTTTTACCAATTTTTACTATGATTTTTGTAACAGTGCGTCTAAATACATTAATATACGGAGTTTGGGAAAATCGGAGATGAGGGCTTTTTGAAGCTGCACCCCTGTTCTCTTCAACTGAAAAGAAAAAATTAATTTTGATGTCTATGTATTTCATTTTTATTTCTTATCGAGTATGGGCCAAATTTAATGAATTTCCAGAGATTATCAAAATTTTGATACTAATTTTTCTGAATAAATAAATAATATATACAACTTTTTTACTCTAACAAGGTTATTTCACTATTGGAACTTTTGTTAGGAGGTGAGCTAATCTACTAAAATAACCCTAAGTAATCGTTTTACTACATGTTTCTCAAAAAGATTTAATTTTTGTACAACATTTTTGTGAGATGACATTTCCTTGTATTCATACTTATCGACCAAAACTTATCGATAACTTATCGATCCAAACATTAATGAACAATAATTAATTAACGTTACATTTCAAATAGAAGTCGATTCTCGAAAATGAAAGAAATAGCCGTTTTTTGAAAATCAAATATTTGTATTTTTTCTGCTATTTCAGATACAGGAAACTCACCTGGATCTGCCTCTTCTTCTACAGAAAATTGCTTATCCGATTTTGGGGGTTGTCATGAAGAGTTTCAGGATATAAGTGGCAATGGGTCAGAGGATGGTTTCAAGGGTCGAAAAGTAAAAGTAGAGTTTCAGGGTTTCAAGGAACAAGGTTTTTAGAGAGGGTTGCAGGAGTTCTGGGCAAGGGGTGTAAGGACGGTTTAACGGGGTAAGGGGTGAGAGTGTGAGTAGGGTTTTTTTAGAAACTGAGGAGCGAGATCGTGCAAAGGGTCAAGGGATATGAGTAGGGTGTAGGGATCCAAGGGACGAGGTTCTCAGAGAGGGTTGCAGGAGTCAAGTGACAGAAGGTGTAAGCAGAGACTAAGAAATGGTTAAGAGGCAGGGGTTGTATTTTTCCTGTATTTAGAAAATCAAGCGAACCGTCAGCAATAATTGGAAATAGCAAATCAATTATCTTTATTACTTTAGAAAATCCTGTATTTCTGGAAGAAAATTCTCGTTCTTTTTTGCTCCGAAAGTTTTTCCGAATCTTATATCACGCTTCTCCTCAAAACATTTTTCATGTCAAGGGGAATTTGAGCTTTTTTTGAATAGCTTGCGTTATTCTGCACTGACTTTAAATAAATTAAATGTGTAATAAGGGTTGCGGGAGTAAAGGATGAAGGAATGTGATATTAATTGCATGGGTTGGAGAGCGATAAGTGTGAGGAGGGTTGCACATATTGAGAGGGAGTGTTTATAGATAAGATTCTGAAGGGGATTCTGAGGTTTTGTAGAGAGAGTTTTTGTACCGAGTGGTGTAGAGGGACAAAGAGTATGAGAAGCGTTTCAGGGTTCAATACACAATAAGTGTAGGTGGGGTCGCAGGGATTAGGAGAAAAGGAGTGTAAGTTAGGGCGAAGAGATTTCAGGGACAAGGTTCGTAGAGAGTATTGAATTTTTAAGGGGCAAGAGATGTAAAGAAGGTTTTAAGGGTGAAGGAGCAAAGAGTATAAGAAGGATAACAATGGTTGGGGGATAATTGAAGCAGAGGTCAGCAGGTGTTCAGGAACGGTGGAGGGGCAGAGGTTGTGAGGAGGGCTTCAAGGGAGGAGGAGCCATGAGTGTGAAGAGGGTTATAGGGGTTGAGAGACAAGATTTGTAGAGAAGGTTGCAGGAGTGGGGAGGAAGGGGTGTAGAGACGGTCCCAAGGGTTGAGGGGCAAAGAGTGTGCATAGTAAGTAGGTTCGCAGGGATTTGAGGAACAAGGTTTGTGAAGAAGTTTGAATTTGTAAGAGAAGAGAGGAGGGAAGAGGGTTTCAAGGGTTAAGGAGAAAGGAGTGTAAGAAGGATTACAGTGGTTTAGGCACAATTGGTGCTTTAGGGCAGCAGGAGTTACGTAACGGTAGAGGGGCAGAGGTTATGAGGAGGGTTTCAAGGGTTTCAGCAGCAATTAGTATTAGTAGGGGTACAGGGATCGAAGGACAAGGTTTGTAAGGAAGGTTGCAAAGGTAATGAGGAAGGGGTGTGGGGGCGGTTCCAACAGTTGAGGGGTAAGGATTATAAGTAGGGCCGCAGTGATTCGGGGAGCAAGGTTCGTGAAGAAGTTTCAACGTGTTAGGGGAGAGAGGAGTGGAGAAAGTTTCAGAGGTTAAAGGTCAGGGAGTATAAGGGAGGTTGCAGGCGTAGAGAGCAATTCGTATAGTAGGGCAGCAGGGGTTAAGGAAAGGTGAAAAAGCAGAGGTTTCAAGGTGTTATAGACAAATGGTATGAGCAAGGTTGCAAGATTTAAAGTACGAGGTTAGTGAGGAGGGTTGCAGGAGAAAGAGGTGTTAAGAGGATTCCAAGAGTGAAGGGTCATAGGTATGGGTAGGGTTTCAGAGGTAAAGGGCACGGTTTTGTAGGGAAGGTTGTAGGATTTTAAGGAAATGGGTGTGGTGAGGATGGTTCTAAGGTTTTAAAGGTGTAAGTAAGGTTGCTGGGTTTCAAGGGACAAGGTTTGTAGACAGGGTTGCAGGAATTAGGGTCAAGGGATGTAAGGACGGTTCCAAGGGTTAAGGGGCGAAGAGTGTAAGTGGGGTTTTCAGGGAATGAGAGCTCAGGTTTGTGAAGAGGATTGCAGGATCATAGGGGCAATGGGTGTAAGAATCGTTCAAGGGGTCAAGGGTTATAGGTACAGCTGTAGGGTTCTAAGACTTCTAAGGGACAAGGTTTTCAGAGAGGGTTGCAGAAGTTCAGAGGCAATAGGTGTGAGGCGGGTGTAAAGCAGTGAGGATCTCAGGGGTGTCAGTAGGGTAGCTGGCGTTAAGAAATGGTAGAGACGCAGGGGTTGGGGAGAGGATTGCATGTACTTATGCGTGAGAAATTGTAAACAGGGTCGCATGGGTTAAAGAACAAGGGATGAAGGGGTTAAGGTAAAGAACAAGGGATGAAGGGGTTAAGGTAAAGAACAAGGGATTAAGGGGTTAAGGTGTGTAAAGAGCGTTTCAGAAGTTAAGGATCTAAAGGTTGCTAACATTTGTTTATTATCCATTTCTTTTTGATTAAAATAAAATCGTTCTTTAGTAAAAAGGCAAGCTCATCAACGAATTTCACCAGGCAAGTGGACTAGCAGATCTTTGATCCCAATCTCTGTGGCACTAATTCACACGTGTGACGCATTACGATAACATGACTGTACCCGTGTTACGAGAGGTGAATGTTAGCAAACTCAAGAGAGCGTAGAGGACAAGCAATTACGTACTTCGTTCTAGGCAAGCACGTGGCGAGATTTTTTTTACAATTGGTATCACGAGAGACCTGATGTCACGTTATTTTGATCATTCCTGTACTGAATTTTAATACAGAAACTAGTTAAAAGCTACTAATGAACATTTGTATGGTTCTTAATTTCAGGAACTGGGAAAAAATTTTAATTTTGAAAAATTTTAGGAAATTTTTTCTCGAATTTCTAGAACCTCAGGATCACACGAACGTTTGTGAGTGTCTTATGAAATACCTTTGATTTTTCAATTTATACAATACTTCAGTTCGTGAACACGTGAGTTGTTAAAAAATGTCGGTAAGGTAGGAATCTGTCAATCGAACCGTTCTGTTCACTCTCTTTTCTCCTCAAATTACAATTAAAAAATTACATTTTGTCTTGGACGTCAGGGAAGATTTTCGGAAAAAGTATCTTCTTTTATTTCCGTTCAAAACAAGAATTTCGAAGGAATCCTGTTGAAGTTTTCGAAAAAAAACCTGCCACATACACGTTTCTCTTGATTTACTTTCTAGACAGGCTTTAATCGTTCAAGTGATTGAATAATTTTATTTCAAAACCACCCAACTTCAGAGATGTTTCGAATTCTTTTATGCGTTAAATTCTTTTATTTCAGTAAAATTATTTATGTCATGATTTATCAAAATTAATGTGCATTTTTTATTGTTTCTATTCTAAAAGAAAATTGGTAAAAAAAAATAAATTCTAACATCTAAATGAACATTTCACAAAAATGTCCTTCAAATTAAGTCAGCATTTATAATCCAAATTACTAGTTGATTCCATGGAAAATATAAATTACTTCATTCAAATTTAAAGATCCTTGTAATTATCCTTTATCTGTCATGGTTTGCTTTGCAATAAATATGGCAGAAATTCTTTTTTGAAAAAAGAATCTGTTGATTTCAAAAATGATTGAGCCTGAAAAAAACTTACAGACGTCTTTCTTATAGAGGAAAAGTTCTAGAAAAAAAATGTAAAAAAATTAAAATGTTACATTCTTGTTAAAATATGATTTTTATGTTCGAAAAAAATCGAAGTTTCTCAGCTCATGCAACAAGTTTCAAAAAAGTACCGTAAAATTTATAAAAATCACAACAAAAATTGGATTACCTGATTTATTTTCAAAATATGGAATTCATGAACGAAATCTGTGGTTCTTCTCGAACAGATGTCAAATTTGGAAAATGAGTGCCACCTAATTTCTCTTTAATATATTATGTCGCCTGTCTGATTTGAAATAGATCTGGCCTTGTTGTAATTTTCATCTCCTTCCATTTTTCTCTTTATTTTTTTGATAATTTTTTTTCTGAAGATTTTGAATGGACAACCTTTACTAATTTATTTTAGAAAATTTTAGGAATGTATAGATCCGGAAATTAAAAAAAAACTATACAAAAAAGAAGAGGGTATTATGAAATTTGTCACTCATATACCCTTTTTTCCCTTCTTAAGATAGTTATTGTTTACGAATTAAAACATTTTTTGTTGATCCAACCTGAAAATCTGCAATGAATTAAATAATCTGAAGAAATAAAAAGAGAATGATCCGCAAACAATAAATGAAATGAAGGATAAATAGTGATAGAATACAGTTCTGCACGTGTGCCTCCGATTTTCAAGGTCAGTCGGTGTTCCCTTGCCATCCGGCCCCCTAAAATCTCATGAGCCAAGCCCCAATTGTTCCCCACTAGTAACTATCAGACTTGAAACTACCCTCTTCGAAAAATACGGCACGTGTAGAAAAATATTTTCAATTTATGGCAGCGTTGAATTTCATGATTTGAATGATATTTTTGAATTATTCATTTTTCCTCCGTTTTATTTTATTCGGATTATTTGAATAATATTATTCGAATAATCTCTTGCTCATTTGATTCTGTTTTAACCACTTGCTACTTTTTTTATACACAGTCGATTAAGTTCTCATATAAGGCTTGAATCGCTTCAATGAATGAATTATTGAATTTTCGAAGAATTTGAAGAGATATCTTAACGTCCAGGAACGTAAGATTCTATCATCAAAATTCTCCAAGAGTTACATTCAGTTTTATTTTGAAAGATTAATAAAAAAAAAATTTTAACAATCTATTCCAAAAGTTTGACACAATTTAGTTCTTAAATGATTCAAGTTCAAGGAATGTTTATTAAAAATGAATGAATGAATTATTATATTCGAATACTTTTGGGGGGTAACTTCAAATCATTCTGATTTGATTTTTAAATATTTATATATGATAAAAAAAAGTTCAGTCAACAAACTTCAATGCCAATTCAAATTTAAGAAATTTTCCAACTTTAGAGAACTTCGAATTCAATTATTTGGATGGATTATTTCAATTGAATCCAAAAATATTAATTGAAAATTGAATAGAATAAATGACGTTTGAAAATGTTATTCTTGTTTTGAACAATTTGAGTTCGAGAGATAATTTAAATTTTCGAGAACTTCCAATTACATTATTTGAGTGATGTTTTTAGTGCAATCTGAATTATTCGATTTTCAATTGGAAATATTCTTTTAAGATTCAGTTCAAATGGAATCAAATCATCAAATCATACTTGAATTAGGAATTATTCCTTCAATTCTGAGAACGTTAAATTATATTACTCGGAAGATTTTAAGGAGAAACTTTTGATTTCATCAAATTGATTCCGAATTATCTAATGAAATCTTAATAAAATAAATTCATCTTTCGAACTTTAATACAATTCGATTTTCAGATATTTCGAATTTGAGGAATGTTTTGGATTTCTGGAAGCTATGAATTCTGTTATGGAAGGATTTTTTAGAAGGTTTTTTGAGTTATCCAATCACTATTTCATATTATTTTTCAACGCACAAAATCATTTTAAACTTCACATAAATTTTCATTTTGCATAATTGTTAATTCGAAAGATGTTTCAACTTTTGGGCACCTCGAATTCTATTTTTCAAATGATTTTTAGGGGCTATCACAAACTATTCTTACATAATTTTAGAGTATTTATGGGAAATAATATAAAATGAATTCATTCAAAAAATTATATTAAAATTTTATTTTCAAATTATTTAAATCAAATAGATATTCCTACTTCTAAGATTCAAAAAATGTTTCACATTTCTGGGAACTTTGAATTATATTAGGTGAGTGATTTCTAGAGGTTAATTTGAATTATTCGATTTTTATTTGTAAATATTCATTTGAAATTCAAATTGGTCAAAATAAATTCGTTTCGGAAATTAAAATCAATGTTATTGCTGAATGACTTTTCAGTCAAAGAGTTATTTGAAATATCTAGGAACGTAGAATTCTACTATTCAAATAACTAATTTCTACTTCTTCAAAGACGCTGGATTTTTTCCATTTAAGGCCCAAATCGCTTGAATGAACAAATTATTTTATTTATTAATTAATTGAATTCTTTGATTGAACATTTTTCCGAATTTGAGGAAGGTTAATTCTATTTCTTTATCAATCAAGTTACTCCTTGTTCCTTTGATTCTACGCAAGGTTTAAATCTCTCAATTGAATGAATTCTTGTGTGAATAATTTGAATTCATCTCTCGGAAGCGGCGAATTCTATTATTATAATTATGTTCAGGGGTTACTTTAGGAGATTTAAATATGATTATAAAATAATTATTCAAAATTAAATTAAATAAATTCATTTTAAGAATTTCAATACAATTTTTCTCCTAATAATTAAAATTATAAAATTCCTTGGAACATTAAATCATATTCTCCAAGTTATTTGCAGAGATTGATCCGAATCATTCAATTTTTTTCATTATCATTCATTTGAAATGAAAATTGAATGAAATTAATGCATTTCGAAAATTTCAATAAATTCTATTTCTGAATGATTCTTTATTCGAAAGATGTTCCAAATAAATCAATTTCAAGAATTTTGATGCAATTTTATTTATAGATGATTAAAATGTGAAATTTCTGAGAGCTTTGAATCATATCAGTTAAGCGATTTGCAGGGGTTGATTTGAGTTATTCAAATTTCATCAAAAAGGAAGAAAAAATTGAATTACTCTTTCCTGTCTATTATTGTTTTTAAAAAAGAGGAAAAAATGCAATTTTTCGAAAAAATGTTTTCGTGATCACAAAAATTAATTTCAAGACTTAGCAACGTTAAATTCCATCATTTCAATAATTAGGGTCCGATTCAATTTCTCGAAAGACTTGCGTTTGTTCCCGTACAAGGTTCATATCGTTGAAGTAAATAAAAAATTTTCATTTGACCATAATTCGAATTAAAGTCTTGCAAATTGCGCGTACGGAACTCTTAACTCCCGATTTGGTATCAATCGACACCAATTAATGGGGTCATTAACGGACTTCCGGAACGTTGGGATCAAAAGAATAATTGGACGATTTAGGCTTCTAAAGTATCCTGAAGCTATAACTACTCGAATAAATAAATAGGGATTGCCTATTCGGAATATGGGACATATATATTTACACGAAAAATATTTGAAGTTGGATAAAACTGACTGAGATTAATTGAGAGCTTGTCTTTTTAGATCAAAAACTTTTGTTTCTCGGTACTAAATTGAATTAATTTCGTTTGAAATTTAACAATTTTGCTAGAAAGGAACCCCTTTTGGTTGAAAAATTCCTTCAATTGGTTCCTCTTTTTCCTTCAATTCGGACTTGAAATCTCTCTTGGTATAAAATGTATGTCTTTGGTTGAATGTGAAAATATTTTTTTCGGAAATTCTTTTCTTATTGCTGAAAATTTATTTTTTTAACTGCTGATTAAATTTTCATATTTTTTGTTGAAAATTTACCTTTTTGGCTGAAAATTAAACTCTTTGGTAGAAGATTAGTCTTTCTGGCCTGAAAATTTAACAATTTGTTTGAATTCTTTTTCTGAAAATGCTTCCTCGGTGGCGAATAATCTTTTTTGTTGAAAATTCATGTCATCAATTCGCGTCTTTTAAGTTTCAAAATCTAACAAAATTGTTGATATTTTTCTTCTTCTTGACCGAAAAATTTCACTGGTTTGAAAATTCAACTATTTTTTCAAAGGTTGGTCCTCTTTGTTTAATATAATCATTTTGTTAAAAATTCAATTCCTATGTTAAAATGTCAGCCCTTCTTCTTCCGTAAATTCAAACAAATTTGTTGATTTTTCCCTTTCATCTTTAATCAAAATCTCCAATGGCTCCGAATGTATTTCTTTGGTGGAAAATTTAAATCATTCGTTCTAAAATTCTTTTTAAATTTATTGTTGAAAAATCATTGCTGATTCTGAAAGTTATTATTTTGTTTCATTGAAATATTTTTTATTCTTTTCGCCCAAGAAATTTTGCTTCGTTGAAAACTAAGCCATATTTTCAAAAGTTACACTTTTTTGGCAAAAATTTTGAAGATTCATCTCTTTGGTTTGAAATTCGAATATTTTATCAAAAAATTCTCCCTTATTGTTGGAAATTGGCCCTGATAACTTTAAATCAATTTTTTTTGGTCGGAAATTCATCTTTTTTATGTAGAATATTTTGTGTTTTGTTGAACATTAATTTTTTTCTGTTGTTAGAAAGTGATCTTATTCTGATGAAAATCAAAAAACTTCTGTTGAAAATTCGTCTTTCGGCTTGAAGATTGAACTGTTTGATTGCGTTGATTCAAAATATTTTGTTATATTTTTTTCTTTTACGGTTCAAACTTCACTGGGAAGTTTTATTCTGTTTACAAAAGATTGTGATATAATTTCACTTCAGATTTTTTTTTTGTATATTTTTGCATTCTTAATCTGAATAAGAAAATGTTCGGTTTTTTTCCCGAAATGTTTTTTTTTTAATCTGGAAATGCAACTTTTCGATTTTTGGTTAAAAACTGACGGTTGAAGATAACTCATGTTTTTTGTTGTTTAGTTGTCTTTGTTAGTGAAAATTAATCTTCTTCATTATAAATGTAACAGCTATTTGGTTTGTTAAAATAAACTCTTTTGTTGAAAACCCATATTTTCTACAAAATTTGCTAATTTTATTGCAAAATCAACCACTAGCTTGAAAGTTAAACTTCTCTTCTAAGCAACTATTTCTGTCCGTTAAAGGTTTGTTAAATAAGTTACAAGTTCAATTGTCTGGCTTAAAATTAAACTATATTGTAAAAAAGTCTTCTCTCTAGTTTGAAAATGCAACTATTTGGTTGTATATTAAACTTATTTGTTAGAAATTTGTTGGGTGTGAGTACCACTGCAGGGTTGATAATAATTTCTTTTTAAATTTAATTATTTGATGAGAAATAATTTGCGTTGCTCAGTTGATTAAAACTTTTCGTTTACTAGAAATATAAACTTTTATTCATAAAATATTTACTAATAATTTTTTCCGAAAATTAATCTTGTTCAGTGTAAAAGAAAAATAATACAACGATTAAATTTGGACGAACACACTCAAATGACCCCATCGAAAATTTAGACAATAAAATATTAAATTAAAAATGAGGGAGGAAGGATGAGAAGGCAACCTGGAAACCTCTTCATCTCCTTTTTTTTCTTTTTTCATCTTAATCATTTTTTTTACTTTCTAAACACAATGCAATAACATTTGAAATATTTGACAACGTTTTGGTGCTCACTCAACACCCTTTTCAAGGTAATTTTTCCCCATTTTTTCCTCTCTTTTGAAGACCAATGTCCTACCCTCTCTTCTTCTTCGAATTTAAATTGTCTCACTATAATTTTTCCTGAAGAACTTTATAACTTATGAGAATTTTTTTTTTTTTTTTTTGCAGATTCAGTTCTACAATGGCTCCAACAATTTGTATGTCAGACTTTTCGGGAATCGAGAAATCTCAATCGTATTCTCGTCGGCGATATAAAAATCAGGATGGCAGTATCAGCAAACGACAAAAAGTGGATTTAAAAAAATTACCCAAAAACACTTCTGAATGTCCTGAAATTTCTCCTCTACATCCCTTGAGTCTAATTTCAAGACCGATTTGTCCCGTCGATTATTACATGCCTATCGATTTGAGAACCTCCCCAAAAATTTCGACCAGGATTCCATCGATGCAAAACGAGCAGTGGAAAAGAGACTGGAAACGAGATTGTGAGTTCAAAATTTGTTTTCAGTGTTAACTATTTCTATTTCCAATACTTCTTAATTAAACACTTATTTCTCGGAGAGAGAGGTCTTGAAGCTTTTCATTTTTGAAAAAAAAACAGTTTCATTTCCAGGGAAAAGTTTCCTTTTTTACAAAATCGTTGAATTTTCAACGAAAAAATTGAATTTTTAACTAAATATTCGGAGTCCTAAACAAGAATTTAGAAAAAAAAGACCAAAAAGATGCATTTTTGAACCAAAAGGACGATTTTCCAACAAGATAGCTAAATGCTTGACTACATAGTCAAATTTAAAAACTAAAAGACAGCAATTTTGAAAAAAGACAGACAAATTTCTGACCAAAAAGATGACTTCTCAATCAAAAAATTCAAATTTTAACTTGAATGATGGATCATCAAGAACAAAGAATTCATTTTCAACAGAGAAGTTTAACTTTTCTAGTCAAACAGTAGAGTTCTCAATCAATCAGGATTAATTGTCAACGGAAAATATGATCAGGATATAATCGTTGCAAAATTCCAAACAATAGGAGACTTTGATTCCAAATTAATAAAAATGTAATTAAACCAAAAAAGATGAATTCTTAACGGAACATTCAATCGTTAATATTTCTATGAAAAAAATGAATCTTCAGCCAAAACAGATTATTTTTTAACTAAACATCCGACAACACGAAGTCTCTAGAAAACAGTTGAATTTTTAACCGAAAACTATAATTTGTCTACAAAAGAGTCGATTCTTAACCAAATTGTTGAATTATCTACGAAAAGAACAAAGATTAAATGTCTCTTGGGGAAACTTTTTTCCAATAGATGGTTAAATTCTCTTGTGGAAAAATTGTTTTCTAAACGAAAAAAATCGGATTTTTTACTGAATAGTTGGATCTTCAACCAATAAAGTTGATTGAAACATGTAGTTGAGTTCACAACTAAAAAATCAAATCTTCAGTCATAGATAAAAAATTTGAATATTCAGTTTTAAATATAATTTAAAATAGAGCAGAAGAATGAATTTGCAATAAAAGATTTGAATTAGAAAAAAAGAAGTAACACAAAGTAATCCAACTTTCAACTTAGTAGTAGAGTTTCAAGAGATAAGAATTAATTATCAGCAAAAAAATATAAACAGAATACATTCCTTCTGATATACTATAGCTTATAAAGTGTTTTCAATTTCAAATGAATAACAATGTAATTAGACCATAAAAGATAAATTCCCAACGAAACATGTAAGAGTTGATAATGCTTACAAAGAAGACTTATCCTCAGCCGAAACAAATTATTTTTTGATCAAACAATTGAAAAGAGTTGGAATAGAGTTGGAACAACAAAAAATAAAATTAATTCTCGACTATGCAGGTGAACTTTTAAGCAAGTGCAACATTCTCAACCGGAAACGATTAAATTTTAACCAGAAATGAAAATTTTAATTTCTAATAAGAGAAAAAATATTCTTTAGCCAAACAAAAAAATATATCTTCAACATAATTGTTAAATCATTAGCTGATAAAATCCATTTTCAACAAAGTAGTTTCACTATCGACCAAGTAGTTGAATTTTCAATAAAAAATGTAACAATTCATTTTTGAACTGGAAACGACCAATTTTTGGTAAAAAATTAAATATTTCAATTTGCAGTTCAAAGAATTGATTCAATTCAGAAAAAAAAAATTATCAATGAAAAAGTTCGATTTTCAGCCAGAGAGACGGATCTTTAACTAATAAAATTAATTTTCAAGGCAGGAGTTGAACTCAACTAAATAATGAGCTTTTCGTTCAAAAGCGATCAATTCTCAACCAAAGAGCAACCAAAAAGTTGAATCTTCAACCAATGAAATGAATTTTTAACAAAGAAGTTCAATTTTCACAAAGTAGTTGAGTTTTCAACCAAAATTGATCATTCTCAATCAACAATTGAATAGTTCAATTTCCAATTAGAAAATTCAATTCCGAACCAAACAGAAGAACGAATTTTTAATAGAAGAGATAAACCCTTATCAAGTAAAGTGAATTTTTAACAAAGACGTCAACTGCCAACCAAGAATCCAATTTTCAACTAAGAACGATGAATTTCGATCCAAAAATCTCCAAAAAAGAATTTTCAAAGTATTTGATATCCTAACATTAGAATTTGGTAGTTTTTATTTCTATTCATTGCAATTAGAAGGTTTAAATCCGAAAGGTTAACGTTAATAAAAATAGTCGTGAGACAAAATGGAAAATCCGAAAATGTTTACAATTCAAACTTTTCATTCACAACATTTTGAATTTGAGAAACGATCATTTCAGGGAATGATTTCGAAGGCTTTCAATTTTTTTTTAAGAATTTTGAGAATATTCGGCTTCCTACGTTTGAAAATTCCAAGGTTCTGATTTCAAAATATTGTAATCTGATTGCTTGAGTTAAACAACTTTTAATTTGAAAAGTTGAGTTTCCTAGAGCTTGAGTTTAAAAATTTCACATATTTTTTTCAAAACACAAATCGCACAACATAAAGATTCTAAGGTCACAATATCTCTCTCTTACGTTTAAAGAATAGGTAATCAAAATTTTATCCCATTCAAAAAAACCTTTTTGAGGAATTCCGCGGAAATTGCCCGAAAACCCCCAAAAACATATTTTCTCTTGTTTCACTTCAGAATCAGTCGTATTGGAAAATTGTATCGATGAAATTTGTAGATTTCTAGAGGATGGTTTCTTTTTCGTTTTTTTATTCAAATAACCTTTCTGGCAGAAACAATAAAAAAATGTTTATGATTTATTTTGATTTCGCGGAAGAAGAAAAAAAAATCGATTGCAATTCAACTATACAGATTAGTTTTTTAGAAAAAGAAAGGAAAATTATAAGAAAAATAAGGTTTTTTCAAGAATTTCGAATTCGAAAAATTTTTATTCTACGCTAAACCTCAGTATTCAATAACCATTAGAGAAAATTGAATTTACAAATATTTTCCGTTTCCAAACTTTCAGGGTTGCTCGACATCTTTTTCCGGACAATGGCTCTCGTAAGAAGCAACAATATTCTACAAAAGAAAGTTGATGCTCTTCGTGAAGAAACTCGAAATTACATTTCCTCAATGAAACGAAACGCGGACAACAAGACCATAAAAGTTGAAGACTTCTCCACCGAAGAAAACGATCTCGTTTCTTCCTCAACAGAAATCATCTACAGATCACCTTCGCCTTCGTTACAAAAATCGGAAACCAATTCCGAGTCAAATTTGGTTTCTTCTTCCTCTGAAATTGACGATCGAGAAGACACCGACTGTTGAATTAATTTCTACTGAAGGAAAAGAGATTAGGAATAAAGAGACTTCATCATATGAGACTTGTCTTAGGGTATTGAATTTCCTCACCAGATGATCTCATTTTTTTGTCCAGCCTGCACCGGAAAATTCCTTTTCGTGAATGCAAAGTGTGCGCAAAGCAGATTTTTTCCGCCCATAGTCGCAAAGTAACTCTTTGCGCCCGCTTCTCAAGTCATTGGTTGAAAATCGCTTCTTAGCGCCTGAAAAATTTACCTGAACCAGTAAAACATCCCTTGGTTCCTATTCTGTAAGAAATTGATGATTTTACTAACTGAAAATTATGCTGGTAATTCTCAGTTTTAGGAGATCAAAAATTTCACTATCAAAGATGTTTTCACTAGATATAATAACTCGATAACGTAGACTATCCAGTAGAAAATAGCGTGCGATTGATAATTTTAAGATTTATAATTTCTTCCTTTATAATTTGATAAGAATTGAATCGGAGAAGCTAGTGGCTAATCTCGACTGACATTAGATCATCGCCTCAATCATGAAGTAATAGGAGTCGTAATGACTGAAAACTGGAAAACAGGGATTTTAATCATTTTTCCATTCAGTTGAAATCAAATTCAGAATCAAGAGTTCATAATCTAAATGCCGAGTAAATAACGTTGGCTGCGAAAATTTGATTTTTTCAGACTAAATTGGTGCTAATGAGTATAAATTGAATGTCATCGATTGATACAGTTAAGTAATTTCAATATCCAGCTCATTCCCTGATAATTCTTCTCTGTAAGGGGACATTCATCAATTACGTTACACACATTTTGACATTTTTTTCAAATTGTTCATAAAAAGCTGTGTCATCTGAAAGCCTAAATTTCAATTTCACTCTTTTTTATTGATTCTGAAACTATAGTAATATTTTTTAAACCTAAGGTACTCGAAATTGGTAATTCATAAATCTTCTAAGCCCATGATTTTGAAGTTTCTTATTTCGAAATAGTTGTTTTATTTTAAAGAATGAATTTCAATATTATTGTGATTCAGTTAATAATGATTGAATTTGAACTTTTCAATGTTGTCATTTTTCACCTTTGCAGTTCGATATGAATTTGAAATGGAATCACTTCCAACAGTCGTCTGAGAATATCTTTAATTCCCTATGTTTGCTTTCGGAAATGAAAAGTTTGTACGCAATTCTACATTTTTATACATGGAATTCCGATAATGTTGAATAATTTTTTGGGTACTGGTAAATTCCGAAAATGATAAGAGGATTTGTTTTTATTAGGTATTCCTTTGAAGAAAAATGAAAAAAAAATCAGAATATTTATTTGATTATACGTAATTTATGAATGCCCCCCAATGATATTTTTGAGAAAAGAATTTGTGGAAATAATCTTTTCTATGAAGATTGGCTTAGGAAATAGCATTTCTTCTATAAATTTCAGGAATATTGATTAAAAATTAAAGATAGTAATGAAGTTTTGATTGTAGAAAAAATAAGATATTTGCTCCAAATTTTTTTGTTAAACTATGCGGAAGATGCGATAAAAAGGCCAGAAATAATGTGAAATTCTACATTTGAATCATGTTTACAAGCGTGTGATAATCATCTACAATAATATTAGCTGTAGAAATATTTAATCAGCGATGAATCAAGCATGTGATATACTCGTATTGTTCGTCTAGAGAATAATCTATCTTCAAACTCTACAAAACTACAATTTAAGAAAAAAATACCGCAAACTTGAATTTCCTGAATATTTGAGTAATTTGTAATGTCTAAAGTATTAATAATTTTTCTTGTCTATTATTGATATTGGCAATTTCAATTTATTTTTTAAGGCTTATGAAATATTCAGGCCTTGAACTCATGTCGTGAATTTACAAAAGTGTCAATAGTAGCATTTAAAAAAATGGGTAGAATACTGTCATTTAATTTTTCAAATATGTATTTGGTATTTTTTACTATTTGCTAAATGTCTGATATTCTTCATATCTAGTAAATAACATACATGAAAGGAGCAAAAGTTTCGAAAAGATTCGAAAATAACTAAATACTTGAAAATATTCCAATATTTTGAAAACGAAATTCGGATTTTTTCATATTTCAAAAAAGAACTTTTTAGGAATTGAGGAAGATTGTAAGAGAAAAAACAAAATTCTCAACATTCCTGGGGAGAATTGAGAAAGATTTCCAAACATTTCAAATTATTTTATAAAATTTTGAAAGAGAATATAGGAGATTTAAGAAGGAAATTTCACATATTCGACAAATTACAAAGTTTTTGGAAGAGATATGACTAAGTTCAAGAGGTATTCAGAGGTAAGGAAGATTAAAAAAATCTAGAGACTAAGAAGGATTTTCAACAATTTAAACCAAACGTAGATTGATCAATATTATAAAAATAATAATTTTCAGAATTTTTAAGGTTTGAAGAAAACAAAAAAAGTGTCTCAAGATTCCTAAGAAATTTCAAAATAATTGTGAGGCTTTAGACACCTTTTGTAAATCAAAAATAGTGTCAGTGGTAGCATTAATCTTGGAAAATAAAAGCTGAATAGTGTCGTGCAATTTTTTGAACTTTAGTCTTTTTGAAATCTGATACACTACATACATCTCCCATTAAAACGTGAAAAATCCTAACTCGTCCTTCAAAGTACCTCAAAATCTTTCAAATCCATTGAATTCCTCAAAGAATCCCTACAATTTATTGAGATCTTGAGAAAAAATATAAAAATAGTCAAATTTCCGAAATCTTGAAATTGATAAAAACCTTTGCAAAACCGTGGGAATTTATTGAAATCTTTTAATTCCCATTGAAAAACTTCAAATCCCTTAACTAGGGTGAAAACCCTCGAAATCTCTGAAATCCGTAGGAATTCCTTGAAATTCCTTTTTATTTTATTTATTCCATGAAGTTTCCTATAAACCCATGGAAATTTTTTTTTATTCATTATGATCTTTCGAAACATGCAAAACTTATTTCCGTGACTCCTACTAATCCTTTTAAATCCCTTAGAATTAATCAAACCTATAATGTTCCTACATATCCTATAAAATCGAGTAAAATCCAATAAGAAATATTGAAATCGGTAATAACTTTAAAAATTCTTTAGGAAATTGAAGAATTCTGGAAAATCCTCTCAAGTCTCATAAAATCTAATGAAGTCATTTGAAATCCCTTAAAAGCTCTAAAACCCTCAAAGAATCCCTAAATCTTCTGAAATCATTATGAATTCCTAACAGATTTTCCAAATCCTTTTAATCTTCAAAATTCTTTAAAACCCCCAGAAATGTTCAGATTCTGTTAAATTTCTTGGAATTAATAAAAACCCCAAACTATTTGGTTTAAAATACTTTGAAGTCCATTAAAATTTCTCAGATTGGAAATGAATTAAAATAATATCAAAATCCTTTCAGATCTTTAGAATACTTTGAAATTCACTGAAATCTGTCAAAAACCTTCGAAGCCTTTAGAATATCCTTGCATCCTTATGGAATCTTACGCTTTTGTTTCTACCATTAGGCCCGTAACCCTTACGTGGTAAGCGTTATTCGTAAAGAGTCATAATTTGTTGAGATGATTACCCATCCAAGTACTACCCGCGCCCAACGCTGCTTAACTTCAGTGATCGGACGGGAACTGTTTTTTCGAGCGTGGCTTGAAATTCTATGAATCCATCAAATATTGTAACATACAATTTGTCGAGAACAAGAAAATGTTTTAAATCTTCTGGAATCATTTGATATTTCTTAAAATCTCTCAAAACTCACGAAATTTTCTCCAATTCTACGAAATTTTCTTAAATTTCATGGAACTCTTTGAAATCTCTTAACAAATCCGAAAAAAAAATTAAAACATGTAATATCATCCACAATTCCTCAGAACATCTTTTGAATTCTCTGAAACTCTCTGTTGGAATATTTAAAATGTCTTGACATTTCTAGAAAGCCTTTCAAACGTTTTGGATATTCTCTTAACCGCTTCAAAGCTTTTGAATCCTCCAAAAGTAACAAATATTTTGAAAGTTTGATTTTTTGAAATAGCAGATGAGCTATTCCGAAATTGCGAGCAATTTGAGAAAATAGTAGCATTAATGTCATTTTTTTCAAAATGGTAGCAAAATCATTCTAAAAAGTGTAAAAAAGTGTCCAAAGTGGCGTAAGTCCAAGGTCTGAATATATTTATTTTCAAGAAACTATGTATTTAATATAACATTAATTATTATAATAATAAACTGTTCGCACCTATGAAAATGAGCATTGTCAAACTTGGGGAAAACTTCCGAAAATCGATGGCATATCACGAATGAACCATACCAAAAAGGAACGAAACGGGATGATTATGAGGATTCGATTATTTTCGCACATAAATAAAAAAGCTTTTTCTGAAGATTCAGAATTTAGAACTAAGAGTAGAATTGTGTAAACTGAAACTTTTTCCTTCAATGTGGACATGCAAGATCTCGATATATTTTTTAACGAGATTTTATACACTCCTTCAATGTCCCTAAAAATAAATAAAATATTTCGATGTGTTTTATTAAAATAATATTCCACAAAAAGTCACTTCCAGTTAGAATTTCAATCAAAGATAGAAATCATCTAATTGTTAGGGAAAGTGTTACATTTTGATAGGCATCAAAAGATCTAGTTCGACCGAACGTCTTGTGAGCAGAACTTATTTAACTTTATCTGTAAGTTATTTATTGCATTCTCGAGTAATCATTGTATCTATTCACTATCAACAATTTATTACCTCTGTTAGTATTACACGCTTTATCGATTGATGGAGCTATTTAAATAAAAAATTATTTGAAAAAGAGCAGTATCCTCATTTCTCGTCCAAATCCACCAAATATGATTTTTAGCTGTAGAAATTTACCAATGTTTTTATTTTCCCGGTCTGTTTCTTATTTCTTTTAATTTTTACTATAAAAAGGATATATCAACAAAATAGAGAATTTTTCATATATGAAAATCGATTTCCAAATAATAATGGAACAGTTTAATTTGTAGTTTAAAAAAATGAGTTCTAACTGGGAAAATTAATTTTCTACCAGAAAAGGACAATTTTCCAATAAAATTCATGAACTTTCATAACTAAAAATCATAAGCTTCGAATCAGAAAAATAAACATTTAATTGAAACCATAAATATATAAATTAATAACCATACATATATAAATTTTTGACATCAATACATCAATTGTCTACTAGAAGAGATTTTATATTTTCAATACAAAAGTAAGTTTCTAGTTAGAAAAAGAATATTTCATCAAGAAGAATATATATTTTTTTTTATGAATTTTAAACCAGGAAGAATAATTTTATGCTCCAAAAAACTATTTACTCACGAAACACATACATGTTCCACTAAAAGTGGAATTCCAATCCACAGATAAAAATGTAAAGTTACAGTTCATGAAAATAGAGTTTTATTCAGGAAAAATAATTTTCTAATGAAGCAGATCAATTTTCAACAAAATGCATCAATTTGAAACTAAAATAGATAAGTTCTGGAACCAAAATTTTATAGCTTAGTTTTCAATTAGGAAGAAATTGATTTTGAACCAAAAAACGGTTCAACATGAGATAGCTGGATTTCCAACCGAAGGAGTTGATATTTGACAAAGATAATTTTCTATTTAAAAAGACATTTCATGAACAGAATATGTTACTTTTCCAGTGAAAAAGATTAATTCTTAACCAAAAATGGAATAGTTTTATTTTCAACCAAAAAGTTCAGTTCTCTCCGATTTTTATAAAATTTTCAACAACTTATATGACTTTCAAGCAATTAGTTAAATGTTCAACGGGAAAAGATAAATTTGAAACCAAAGTAATAAACTTTCGATTGATATTCAACTCAAAGATGAATCCTCAACCAGCGAAATAGATTTTAAACTAATAAGTATAATTTTTACCTAAAAAAGACCATTTTTCAACAAAATACATGAAATTTTGAATAAAAAAGGTCCATTTTCAACCAAGAATGGAATCCAAAAGTACGGATTTTTAACAAAAAGTTGAATTGAGCACAAAAACTAGTTTCAAAAAATTGTGAAACAGGAAATAGAATATTTCAATCTTCAATAAACAAATTGTTGTAAAATCAAGAAACTCAATATTCTACGGAAGAAGACAAATTTTTGAACCAAAAAATTGATTTTAAACAAAATTTAGGAATGGCGAATCAAAACATTGTTTTGGTTCACCAAATAATTGAATCCAACCTTATCTATAAGTGGTATGCTGCATCTTTGCTTCGCGTTCCAGTTCACTAAATATAATATTTAGCTGTAGAAATGTACAATTTTTGTTTTCTGCTCGTCTGAAAATTATACTTATGAAGAATTTCCTGAACCAACTTAAAATTGTTATTCTCTTCCGAAATTTCTTCTCCCAATTAGGAAACATAATTCCTAATTATAACTTTTTTCCGATAGTTCTCTGTTAATTGTGGATTGTCAATTGTTCGGAGGATAGAAGATTAATAAACTGTTACAACTTCACAATAGCAATCATTCAGCTTATTGGTAATAAATTATTCATTAATAACCAATAATTCAATTATAAATTCGTTAAAAAAGTTTATTAATTATTTATCTTACAATTATAATTACACGCTATAAAGATTTATGAATAGAGCTTTCGAAATAAAAATACCAATAAGAAAAGAGCCTCATCTTTATTTCTTGTTCCGATTCATTACGTATAATTTCTAACTGTAAAAATATACTCTCTTTACAATGTACATACTTTCCATTCTTGATAGGTCTAAAACTAATGATAATAATATAATTATGTTAAATTTAAATAACAGAGATCAACAAACCAATAACAATTACATCATACTTTTCATCTATAAGATAATGTTTCGAAGATAAAATCAATGAGCCTCTGGAGACTGCGAAAGAAGAACTACGAGGACCCAAAATTGAAGCAGACCCTGGAAAAAAAAATTGAATTGTATTCTTATTTTCGACATTTAGGGTTGCTACAAAAATCAGGTTTTGAAATTAAATAACTTTTACAGGTTTTCAGGTCTACTTTTGAAATAATCCATTCAATTTTATTCAATTTTAACAACTTATTTATGAACCCAGTCAATTCTATGCAGTTTTATCAACTTTTAGAAGATTCAAGTCAATTCTATTCAATTCAAACAAATTTTGAACGGATTGAGTAAATTCTATTCAATTTCATCAACTTTTCAAAGAATCCAGTTAATTCTATTTACTTTTGCCACTTTCTGCTGACCGCAAACTTGTTTATTGACAATTTATTCTACATTTATCAACTAATGCAAACCTGGAGGAAAACGTTTTTATGCAAATTATAACGTTCGATAAAAACGTTCCAACAGACGATTGTTAAACTTACAGATTTTGCAATAGTTTGACATAGAAAACTACGAATTTGTATTGAAAAAAACCAAGATTCCTAATGGATAAATATTGAGTTTCATGATTTTGCATGGAAAAAAGAAGTTCCTAAGAAGAATAAAAAAATTCACAACAAGAAAACGCAACCAATAAATTATAACTATTTGCAAAAATCTTTGAATTTCTATGAAGATTTATAAAGGATAACACCCATGCATGAAATTTTATGAAATAGTAAATTTCTATGATTTTTTTTAGAGAAAATTACTAATTTTAACAAAAAATAACGGAAATTTGTAATTTAAAGAAGCTATGGTTGTACTTTTTCGAACATAAAATCGTTTTCTCTCGTTTTACTCCAAACATATGGTTCAAGTTCCTTCATACGAAAAATGAGTGCTTCGAACTGTACGCTATTCAATGGGAAAGTATGAGAATCTAAGGTTTTTTATAATCGCTTCCAAAGAATAAACTCTTCCAAGTCCAAAACGTATTAAAAGTTTATGGATATTCAAACGCTTAATATGTTAAAAGTATAAAAAAGACTTCAAAATGCTATTATTTCAGGCAATTCAGAGGTAAGAACCTTAAGAATCGGGAGATTATATATATTCTCAACCTAAACCCTTTTTGAATAAGAGGTTGAATTACTTTTACCTTCAAATAGTTTTAAATTAATAAATTTCCAATGGTCGTTTATGCATTAAAATTCAGCACTTCTACTTAAAAAATGAAATTGTTTTAAGTGGAACGATCAATATTTTTGTAACATTCTAAGCTTATATCTAGCATTCTGAAATTTTTACCATTCAAGGCTTCTTGTGGATTGAAAATGGAATATTTAGGACTGGAACGATATTTGAATAGGACTTTAAATTGAATAAGAGCATTGTAATATAAATCTATTAATTTAAAACTATTTGAGAATCGAGAATAGTTTACGAAGTTTCGATTGAACGTTCAAATTCAAATTGTTTTATTTTTAACGTTGAAATCTGTACATTATTTCATTTTTAACAGATTCCGAACCATCTCAAAAAAGAAAATATTGTTCAATTTATAGAACTGAAACTACTATTCAATAATAAAAATCACTGGATGTTCCACATTTATAGTTATTCACAGTTATAAATTGCTTTCTATTATTTGGTAAAATTTGCGATAAGAAAAAAAATTCTCGGTTTCCCAGATCTCGAAAAATAACTCTTCTTTAACCGTTCTCTGGTCCAAATGAATAGCTCAATATCCAAATAACACACGACATACATATACGAAATACGATTTTTCAACGGGATACATACATTTTCTACTGAAAAAAGAATAGATTTTGAATTTATTCAAAGCATTTAATTATGAATTTATTAATTTCTTGAGAATCGTTAATAGTTTATAGAGTTTCAATCAGAAGTTGGAATTTTTCCAACTACGAAGGCTTTCGAATTAAAACTAATCAATTTTTAACGTTAAAATATGTACATTGTTCAATTTTGAACAGATTCAAAATTATCTTATGAAATCAATCAATTCCTGTTCAATTTTTAATACTCGAAGTAGTTCAGTTTTGAAAATCTGTAACTAATTTGAATTTATAGTTATTGATAGTTATAAATTGCATTCTATTCTACGGTATGAAATTTGTTATGTTTTAAGTGATTCAATAGATTTTATATCTAAAAATTTGATTGAATTCAAGAAAAAAAAATCTCGAAAATTTCTCAGACCAGCGGCCAATATAATTCTTGGAAATCCATTAAAGTTTTTGCACAAATTCATATAAATTATACCCAGTAGGAAATGTGAAGGGCTTTTCGATAATGATTGAATCCTGAACAACTCATACTTAACCGTGAAGTACTGAAATATTTGTTAGACTTTGAAGTAGGTAGGAGCAGGAAAACCCAGCCAGTTTTTCCAGATTCTATAAATTCCCTATGTTCTGTAGCAACCCTGAAATTGATTAGAGTCTTTTTTTAACTCTTCAGCCATAAATAATTACCATGTATATTAAAACCAAGATCCGGGCGAGAGGATATCGTCTTAGAAAAACTCCAGTTCGAATACTAATGGCATCCAGAGAAGAGTAAGCACGTTTTACTCGACGAGTAACGCCCGTGTCGAATGGAGTTTCCATGAGAAAAGTGGGAACCTGTGCTTTTGCGTCATCGGTATCATTCAAATTATTGTATAAATGATTTTTTCTCGTATTCCTGTATTCCAACTGGAAAGGCCAACATAAAAATCATATTAAATAATCATAGAATATTTATTTAAGATCCACCAAATTTTAATTAAAAGATGAATCGCCTTGAATGGTTGACAATTATTCTGAATCAGATTTCAAGTAGAAAACCTTATCCAATCATTTCAAATTATGCAATATTACAATCTGGAAATTTAAAAAAAGTTCGATCTGAAATCCCTTTAAACTTCTAGTTTGGATATGAGAAATGAAAGGTTTGAAATAGTTCAAAAGATTTCTTTTGTAATGCCTGATCCTGATACGTTCAAGTTAAGGTTCGCTATTTCAAGTTGTATGTTACAAAATCTATTCCTTCAGAATTGAAACATTGAATAATGTGTTGAACATTCAAAGTTGTTACATTCTCTATTTTACACATTCAAATTGAAGAAGAAATTAAAAAAAGACTTTTGATTTGCAAATCGTTAAAATATAATAATCTTTGATTGGACAACTGAAAAAAATGTTTCAATTTACATACATTTGAAATATAAACCTTGAAAGGAAGTGAAACCTGTGGTGAAGTACATTTATACAATTTAATTCGATTAAACTTAATTGACCAAATTAACGAAAATTGAAAACGATTTAACTTTGGATCGCCTTCAATCGTCATGAATCGTGCATAATCGATTATTTCTAGAAGGGAAGTAAAATAATGTTCCTACCTCTATTTTTTCAAGCTGCAACCTCAAAGCATTCCTTTCTGTAGTTAAACTTTCCAAAGCTTGTTGCTTTGAAACTAAAGTTTGCGTAAGAGTCGACAATCTGGATTCAACTTCGCTACTCGGAGTTGCAGCTGCAGATAATTGTGTCCTGAGCCTTGCTATTTCCGTCTCCTGTTTTCTCAATTTTAGGGACATGCTATTTTGTTGAAGAGTGAGTTCTTCCTTTAGAGTTCTTGCTTCCTGAAATAATTCTCAATTATATCTCTGTATGCATTCTAATCGACCCCTGTTAACACCAATTCCTTATTCCTTTCCTCCATCCAATTTCTTATAAATCTCCATCATTCTTCTTTTCCTCTTCTCATTTTCAATAAAATGTTTATCATTATTATCAAATACAGTTCTTGATTTGCATAAGCAACTACAAATTTACGAGACTTACCTCTGTATGAAGTCTCGCATCTTCTTCGGCATCGATTCGTTTCCTCCTCTCAGTAGCGATTGATTCTTGAGCTTGTTTGCTAACTTCCAGTGCCTTTTGCCTCATATTTTCTAACTTGAAATCTGCAGCTACCAATTCTTCCCGAGCAAGTCTCAACTGTTCGCAAATTTGCTCATTTTCCTCTCTGAGAACGTCTCGTTCTTGTCTGCTAAAAATTATTATATTAATATGGTTCGAAAATAGATTGCAGAATGGAAAATATATCATATTAATAAATAACACCTAAGTTGAGTTAATTCCATTGAAGTTGCCTCATCCGATCCTGCATTCGCATTTCCTCTTAGTTCTACAATCAATTTTTCTTTTTCCTGTAAAGTTTTCAATGCCCTCGCTCTGTGTTGTTCCAATTCTGATCTCGTAGAGTTTAACTCGGTCCGATTCCTGTCTAAGGTTGATTGCAATTCCGATATTCGTTTTGAGAACTGTGTTCTCTCAACACTAAATGACTGTAATTTATCCTTCAAAGCATTAATTTCCTTTTGGTAATCCGTCTGCTGCTTATCTAGTAACCCCTTCTTATTTTCAACATCCTTTTGAAGCATTTGCAATTGTTTTTTGGTTACTGAGTCTTCAGTCGAGGTAAGCAATTTTTCTTCCTCTATTTTTCTTCTAACAAAATCGTGCTCAATATCTTGAAATGGAGGTTTGATTTCCATAACGTTATTGGATTCTAAAAAATAAATAAAGAATATTTAAAAGAGATAACCAGTTCAATATATTATGGTACATAATATTAGGAGAATAGAATTACCATCGACTACATTTTCGCAAACAACATCCGGAAGTCCATTAGAAGATTTTTCCTCAATGTTTTTCAAACCGAAATTCTCATTATGCGATACCAGTTCATCCACATTATATACAGCATCTACACTTCTAACACTTGAAGTATCCGAGGAATCACGCTCTACTTGTGAATTTGGTTCATTTGAAGACAAGTGGAGGATTAAATCTCCATTTTCTGGATTTGTTACACTTTTCGTTGGGGTGAGAGCAGGTGTGTTCAAATACGTAATTAATTCGTCATCTCTCGCCGAATTCATAGTCGAGTGTGATGGAGTTTCAATATTCGAAAAGGCAGTGTATGGAAAATTATTCGACGAATCGAGAACAATGTTCTCAGGACTGAAATGTAGAAAGAAATCATTAGCGCACGAAAAGCATTTTTCCAGAATGATAAAATTACGTGAAAGAATATTTACACAGTGCAAAAAAATATTCAAATTCTTGCACATTAAATCCGAGAATTGAATTCAACTAAAACTTGTCTAAATTTAGAGAAGTCAATAACTGAATACCAAAATATATTCATACGTATTATTTATTTGAAGTGAGATAAACTTTACTCTCATGCAGCAAGAACAACATGTTAGGCTTTAGAAAGCTCTATGGAACTAAAAAAGGATCTTTCTGAAGAAAAATGTATTCTCTAGAACAAAAAAAAAAGTTTTGGAAGAGTAGCTTTATTATATCAGTCAAAAATTATTTTAAAAACGGGAAGTAATGTGAGAAATACCCTAAACTGAAAAAAGAGAAGTATTAAAAAAGTATTTTTGAGGAGAGAGTTAAAGTTTTAATCAAGTTCGAAGAAAAAAAAGGATTGTTAATTTTTGAAGATTCGAGAAAAAAACAGCGACCAGTTTCCAAAAAAACGCTTTTTCTACAAAAATGGTATATTATGGAATGAAACTCTGAATTATTCAATTCTTATGCGAAATTAGGTAGATATAATATTTTTCTACAAGGAAATACAACCTTCTACCCATGAATACGAAAAATATATTTCCATCAAACTAGTGAAACTAATAATCAAGTTGTTGAATTTCCATTCGAAAAATACGAAATTTCCACAAAGCTGTTGTATTCCCAACAAAAATGTCCATTTTTAACAAAATGGTCCAACTTCCCACCAGAATTCAATAATTTTCAATCAATAAGACAAATTTTGCATCGAACAGGATGATTATTCTACCAGAACTGTCAAATTTTCAAGAAGAAAATTATATTCTTAAGGAAAGAATACGATTTCCAACAAAAAAGAATTCTTGATTGTTGACAATTTGAGGAGGAAAACGGCAACCCGTTCACAAAAACAAAAAATCAACTCCTCACAAAAATTTGATATTATGAATTGGAATCTTGAATTATGTAATTTCTCATGTGATTTAACATTTTCCTAAGAGAAAATATTATTTTTTAACTAAATAGTTAGATTTTTAACTAAAAAAATACATTTACAACCAGGAAGATAAAATGTTAACTGGAAGGACGAATCTATGGGCAAAAAATGAATTCTCAACAACATGGGTCAACAAATTAATCAAGTAGACAAATTTCGAACTACAGAAAAATTCCTACGAAGCTATTTGATTTCAGAAGAAAAAGTTCTTTCCCAACAAAATAATTACACTTTCTACCAAAATGGATGAATTTGCAACCAACAAGTCAACTTTCGAACCAAACAGAATAATTTTACAACCAAAATTGTCAAATTTCTAACAAGATAATTCTCAAATAGATAATCAGTCTTTTTAACTGAAAGAGATGAATTTCCAAATCAAGCAAACTAAAATAAACTAAAACGATGAATCTTCAGGAGGGAAAAGGTTGTTGACTGTTAAAAATTCAAGAATAAAACGTTGACTCGTTCCCAAAAGGAAACGAATTGTTATCAAAATTTGTCCTAATGAATTGAAATATTGATTGATAATTATAATTTATAACATTCTCACATTTCAACAAAGCTGTTGAAATTAAAACAGAAGAGTTCATTCTTAACAAAACAGTTTACCTTCTACCAAAGTAGATAAATTTTGAACAAAAAACATGAATTTCGATGATTATTCAAAGACATTGTCAAATTTCAACAAACTTATTGAATTCTTATAAAAAGAGTACCATCCAAACCAAACGAGATAAATTTTCGAAACAAAAAAATACAATTCAACTAGAATGATGAATCTTCAAAGAAAAAAAAACAATTGTTAACTTTTGGATATTCGGAAACAAACGGCGACCCGTTGCCAAAAATTTTTAATTTTCCCGAAAACTTTTTCTCATGGATTGCAATGTTAATTTATAAAATTCTCATGCAAAATTATGCAAATTTAACATTTTTCTCCGAGGAAATGCAAATTTTTATAAACACAAAAGTTGAATTATCAAGTATAAAGGATACATTTACAACAAGAGAGATAAGTCTCCAACTAAATTGTTTTAAACAAGAGAGATGGATTTTCAAACGAAATGAGACAAAATAGTACCAAAATGATGAATATCCATTACCGAAAGATGAATTCCCGAATGCTGAAAATACAGGTACCTATCAATATTTGAAGGAAACAGAAAATTGAAACAAATTGAACTTTCAGAAATTCCACAGTTGGAAAATTTTGTATCAAAAACAAGTATAGGAATTTTATATTTACATAATTTCACATAAGTATTAAATTAATAAATATTTCAACCCATGAACGAATTCAGCGAAAACCAGTTTTTAAGATCACAGGTAACCATGAATTTTTCCCCAAAAATAAAGTACATATTTGTTAGTCCAGGCCAACAAAAATTTAACGAATTTAGAATCTGCCATTGGAAACTAAATTATTTGTGATGTTAAATGTTGCAAATCCAATATTTTGTGCGAATGACAAGTGAAAATAAACTTTTGAGGGTGTTCCAGGGCTAGAAAGAAACTCGAAATTCATAAATCTCTATAAAAAAGCTTGATATATATTTTTTATTTTTGAAAATAAGTTTTTCAATAATTTTTTCTTGTTCGCTTCAGAGAATAATCTTAATCCTGATCCAATCTTTATTATTGGCGGCTTTTTTGGATGAAATTTTCTGAAATTTTGTTCATGCCAGTTAAATTCAAGATGAATTAGTTAGTTTTCCTTCAAAAGTTTATTGAAAAGTTGGTTTGTACAAACTTTACTCGAGTGAAACTCAACTTTTTGAGCAACTTTCATCGAAGACATTGTGAATAATGTCTTAGGAACAATATAATCAATGACAAAGACTGAACCGGAATCACAAATATAATCTAAGGCAAGAGAACACGAAAATTCAAATAACTCATTTTTGTCGATTTCATAAACCATACTAAAAATAGTTGAATTTGAAATTTATGTGTATCCAGAGAACATCCTGCTACAAGTGATTGAATAGATTAAGATAATATGAGTTAAACCAATTCCCGGTCAAGGAATCAATTAATTTCCGGGAGTTTTTCGATCATAGAAAATTCCCACAAGCGAAAATTCAGAATAGAGATAACCAACATAACCTCAAACCTTCGAAACATTATTTTATTAATTGCAGATGGACATAAAGTGATATAAAGGTTACAAAATTATAAATAATGGATGCACGATAAAGTCAAGAAAAACAGAGACAAATGGGAATAATTTTTGGATTGAAAAAGGTGCAAAGGAATTACTCCGAAACGTCAAACTACTCCGATTGATCAAATATTAGGGAGAAGGTGAAAACGCATATTTTTATAATATATAAGTCAAGTGAGAATTTCTGATGATTTCGCAGCGGTTAGAAAGCATTGGAAGATTAATGTTCAGAATATTCTGATGATTAAAATTCCTTACCTTTCACTCGGTGGCATCCACATAACCTCTGCGAGTTGGTCATCTTTCTCTTTATTCAATACTGCGGCGGTATTTTTATCAATCTTATTTAATAAATGCTCTGCTTTCCCGGCAAGACCAGATAACCACGCCATTATTATTTTAAAACTTCACTATTTTTAGTCTGAATTGTAATAAAGGTGATAAGCAGAAACGCCATTTGACACTTAACAGCTGATGACCGACTGAAGTCATGAAGTAGTGACGTAAATGTTGCGAAAGTCTGCATAATTGTGTGTTAGGTTAGGAATCTAATTTCTTCCTCTGAATGAAAAAAATGAGCCATCTTTAGTATTTTTATACCAAAATACTATGTATACTTCAAAACATTCCTCTAATGTTGGTAACTTCCGTTAAAATATCTACTTCTTAAATAAGAAAGAATTATTGGAATTTTGAATTACGCGCTATTTATAAAGAGCGCTTTTAACATCCGAAATATATTAATATTAGGTCAAACAATAATCGTGCTGAATAGAATACAGAAAAATGGAAACTTCGACCATATCAGCACAATCAAAATGCTAAAAACAAAAAAGTGCCTTTTCCGCTTTAGAAAAAAATTTGAAACAAAATTTTCTTTTCCAATTGGAAGGGAATTATTGTAATGAATTTTTATCGGGTCCTAATTATTTTTTTCCGAATAACCGTTAGACCTTATAAGTGATTTTCCGAATGAACATTTTTCCTAACTTTTGTTCCGAACGACAATTGGTTATAATTTTTATACTTCCGAATGACAATACACTCTAATTTTCCAATTTCCGAATTGCCGTTCATCCTAATTTTACCATTTACGAATCACAATTTATCCTAATTTCTGAAGTTCCAATTTACTGCTCTACAGAACAATTTTCTGGAATTTCAATTACGATCTATAAAAAAAAGCGTGTAATTTAAACATCCGAATTGTATTGATATCATTATTATCAGTAACATTAATATTTGGACTGAAAATTATGCTGAATAAAAATTTAGAAAAACGCATTTAGTCCCTTTCACCTTAATTAAACTTTTGAAATGAAAATAGTGCGTGCCTGTTTCGCTTTGAGAAAAATTCGAAAGTTGAATTTTTTTCTCCAATTGGGCAGGAAATGGGAAGAATTTTTATCGAGATAACTAGATCATTTTTTTTTCAATATTAAATATCTTTCAGTCGAATTTCCAATAAAATTCTTCGTTTGAAACTCAATAAGAACCTTAAAAAAAAAAATTTTCTTCCCTGGAAATCAATCAAAATTAATATAAAATAATGATCTGTTCCAATTCAGGAAAAAAATTAAATTACATTTGTTCTTCTGCCAACTCAAATAAAACCAAAAACAAGAATGTCTTTGTTTCTAGTTTCTGATTATTTAATTCTTCAAAACTAGATTCCAAAATTCTTCAAATTGTAGATGTACTCTTAAAAATGAAGACTTGTAAGGAAGAATTTCCAAAATTGAACAAGAAAGATAATCCCATGAGGATTCAACTATTTTGCTTAAAATTCTTCTTCTTTTGTTGAATTTGACTAGATGATTTTAAACACTTCTTGTTGAAAATTTAATTATCATGTTAATAATTCAATTATTTCTGTACATTTATCGTTTTTAGTAAAAAATTTAACTGTCCTGTGGAAAATCAGTCTCTTTGGATTGTGAAATCGAACAATTCATATGGAAGTCCTTTTGGATGGTTAACGAGGAACTTGTTGACTTGAAAGAAAAGACTGTTTAGAACATCAGAACTTTATTGGAAACAGTGGGAACGATTGAAACCGCCAATCGCAGCCAATTTCCAGACAGACCAAAAGTAAAATATCGTAAAGATTTTCCAGTGATTCGATTAAATTATAAAAACACCTAGATTGAAGTCGTGTTTCAACAGCCTATATCTTCTAATTATTAATCAAGCCCTCAAGCCTTGGGAGCGAGACTCTGGAGGTCTTTAATGCACTGCTGCAATGTGGATTTTTCCAAATCGGGAGTGACGGCTTTCAATACGTTGTTAATTATCCATTGCGCCATGTGCTTCTGTGCAATTCTCCGCTCCACGTTCACCAGCTGGAGTTGGTAGTCCAATCGTTTCTTCACCTAGATGAAAAATAAAATTTTATGAATTAGGATATCAACTCTAATTTAGAAAAAAAATGCCTAGATGGAAAACGCGCGCACGTCCGAAGTGAAACTTCAGCAAAGATTCGATAATTCTGAAGAAATTTCGAACAAGGGATATATTATTATTACATTCTCATCAGAGAAGGTAGTAGGTTTGTGTGAAGTTTGAGACCAACGGGCGAGCATGGGTCAAG
>WSXT02194420.1:0-19386 GCA_011762715.2 Neuroterus valhalla
CTGGGAAGGCCGAGAATCAGGTGGAGGGATAATTTAAAAAAAGATTTGGTAGAACTAGGATATGATTATAATGAGTAACTCCCTATCCTAAAACTAAAACTATAATTATTTTCTGGAATTCCCTATCGTCAATTCGATTATTTGATTATCAAATTTGAGTCAGCTTAAAAATTTCACAGAGAGAAAAATTTGCAAAACTTTTTTCTTATAATGTAAAAAGAAATTCTTCCTCTTATATTTAAATATTCTGAGAATCAGGTTAAAGGAACTTTACATTCTTAAAATCAAAGGATAAGATCTCTTTTTGATTCATAAGAAGAAAGCTGTCGTTTTTCGTACTTTTTTGGTAGAATTTTTAATAGTCTAGGTTGAGTCAAGTAAATTCTCGGTTTTTAATTAGAATCCCGATCATTTCCCGGTTTTTTCCGGCCAATAAGATCTCCATCTCCAACCACTGTGCCACGCCTTGATTAGCGACGAATTGTTAAGGCATTTATGATTACATCAGCGCCGTACTGGAGATTTTCGGAAATAATATTTGATTATAGTTTTGATTTTCCACCTAAATAATAGGTGTTGACAAGAAGTGATTCACAGAAGAAATTACCAGCTCTGCTCTGGAATAGGCATTGACTGGTTAGCGGGGACCAATAGGAGTAACCCAGATTTCATTTGGAGTCAGCATTTTATTCGCGCCACTTGACATGTTTATTCTTGCCTGTTGTTCAGCGCGATGACGATTGATATTGACGTCATCGAGAACGTTATTCTCCACGATCGAGAATGGGTCACCACTCAATGTTGATAGCACAATTTTTTGTTTAAACAGCACATGCAAGGACATATATAAATGATTTTCCCCGACTTTATAAAAGGGCCAAAATGTTCGCCTACAACACCGTAGCAAAAGTGCCTATTCTCTACTTTCGGCAGATCAGCCGCTTACTGATTCACTTATTTGACACCAAACTTGCTTTTCTAAACATTCGTATGGAGGAATCGACTAGGAATTTATTATTGGCAAAGAAAACATCCACCGCGGACGAAGAGGCGCTGCTGTATCCAAACAAAACATGGTTGCCTATGGGATTTGGCTTACATATGATTAGTATTAGCCTTTGCGAGTATCGTTTCCCTTTCTATGGTTCCAGGAGAATTCCATTTTTATGATTTTATACTAGCTTAGTAAACTTCTTATGTACTCCTAACTGATTGATCCAACACAAAATTAATTATTATCGCGTTACTTGAGTGCAACTTGCATGTAAACAATGCTACGTGTATCCCATAGACAGTCATGTTGGTTAGTTTGCTAGATGCCCATCAGGTCTTGCATTTTAGCTTTCCATTCCCAATAGTTTCTAATTTCACAAGTTAAATTTTTTTCCATAGGAGGAAAAGTCAAGCATCTAAAAATTTGTCCTCAATAGGGTTGTGTCCTAATCATACCGACTGGAACCCCATCTCCTGGAAGTCTCTCACTTCGAATCGTAAACCACGTTAGCATTACCCCGACGGGAGCGACGTCTTTTATTTATGTTATTCTGAAAATTCTATGTTCTTCGTCTTTGGTTTGATTCTTCGAAATATTTGTTACGCAGTACCATTTTCGAGCAACACTCATCGAAGTGGAAGAATGTTGTCAAACCGTCCAGAAGAATCAGGCGAATCTTCCTATGGGATGAAGATTTCCAGCATCGCAGCTACAAGTTTGAAAACGCTAAGTATCTGCCTGGCAACATTCGGCAGTTTTTTGCAAGAGGTAGTAGTTTTAGGCATCAAATTTGAAGTTAGATAGAGCTTAGCAGCTACATTGGTATCACTGGACACTTATTCTCACGGGATGATAATTTCAAGCAACACTTTATGAAGTTGAAAAACACAGAGAACTTGCCTGGTGTGAGCGAGCTGGTCGTCTCATAAAATGTGAGTTTCGTGCATATCTTTTCAACTTTCAAAAAACACTCAGTAGCCGTCTGACAACATCGGGCAGGTTTGCCACAATATGGAAGTTTTTGGCAAATTTTCACAAAGTTTAAAAACTTTCAATAATTGCCTGGAAACATCGGGCGGATCTTCCCACCACGTTTGATTTTGAAAACTAGGTGTTTATTGAAATAGAGTTTACTGGCTTGCATACGTCATAAAAGTTACATACAACGCTAACTCAGCGAAAGAAATGTTAACTGAAGAATAAATATTGCCATGTGAGAAAATTTCCCTCTTTCTTTTTTTTGCACGAAGGTTTCCAAATTCAATTTACAAACCTACTTAGATTTTTTTTAAGGATTTGTGGAAAATGTTCCCGAAAAAAACGGAAATCGTTTTAAGCGAAGTCATAAATTCAATATAATACATGATTCCGCAATAAACAATATTCTGTAACATAGAAAACCTTATAAACTTAGAAATTCCTTGAGGAAAGTAAAAAGTTACGGCCAAGAGTTTACAAAATTTTTGAATTAAGTTCGTGACATTCTCATACAGTATGTTGTGCAGAAATATTCTGATTGTCCTCTTTATATTACTTTTCCTACTAGCATTTTTTCATCAGCAAAGGGGTTAAAAATTCTTTCCGATCCAAAAAATGATGAAGTTAACGATGAAGAGAACATTAGAAGCTCAAGTGCCATAAAACATCGACTTTTTAATAGAAATATCAGAAAGATATGGGATCGAGATCCATCTTCAGATCACAAACAATATCATATTCTGTTCATACACTTTTTTCGATTCCATCAGTAGTGATATACAATGTAGTTCAGATGTTGTTCACGAACTCTACTTCATACAACTTGTTGATTGAACGATTGTGGCAAACTGGAATGCTCCTTATTTCGGCTCGTGTTAATACGGTAATTGTGCCGTTTATCATGTTGATTTTGACTCGTTTCTTGCGCTGCTTAAGATTTATATGTATTGCAGTAAGAAGATCGAAACTTTCTACTATTCCGAATGCATCACCATCGGGCGTTGCTAATACGATTTGCTCTTTGTTCGGCACAGGCCAAGTCAGATCTCCTTTTCTAAGCTTGAGCCGTTTTCCGGGAGGAAAAGTGTATTTTCGTAGTTCGAATTTCCAGCGGGGATTTTTAATCGAAGTAAGCCGAAGAAAGACCAGTTTTTCAACACCACATCCATGTCCGTCCGGGGAAGGAAGCCGTGTAGACGAACCAGCGGAGCTGTCAAGAGAAGAAAGCCCAGAAGGAGACCTGGATCTAAAACGATGAGGAGGCTCGTCAGGAGGAGGAGGCTCGTCAGGAGGAGAGGGCCTCACTCGAAAATACTCAGGTTCGGAAAAGAATAAAGGAGACGAATTACCAGTCCTAAAAATGCCAGGAATCGGTGCACCATTAGGTAAACAATCGAACTGCAAAGTTAACTCTGCAAACATAAAGAAAGGTTTATTAAAACATCTTACGACACGAGGGGTATTTTATATTCTAAACTTCTATAGAAGAAGATATCATGTCCATGGAAGATCTTGAAATAACTCCTTTCTTGCTCGTTAGAGATAAATTTATAACACTAATGGAAATGAGGAAGAAGAAAGGAAGGGTCGTCCAAGACAAACTTCACATTCTTCTCTTGTCTTTTGCATGTTTGTGATTCGAACGATATGCTTGTTCGGCAACACTGCTACAACACAGATCGCTGATGCATCACCTTAGCAGAAAACTGGGTGGAGATTTTCACGAAGCCATTATGAATCATGATTTGCACATAAGCCATCTGTAAGCCTGAGAGGAGGAGAGAGATCAGAAAAAACGCATCCCAAGGCGGTCCTTGTGAAAACGTCCAAAGGTTCAAATTATGCCAAAGTCCTAAAAAGCATCCACCAGTTGTCAGAGGTAGATACAATAAGTGTTCAAACTGAGAGTGTCCGACAAATCAGGAACAGTGACGTTCTCATCGGGAAGTGGAAGAAGCCGAAATGAAACACTTTAAGGAGTTAAAGACTTGTAACGTTCAGGTCAGAATGAATAAGAATGATTCCATGAGAATCTCGGAGGCTCATAAAGGACTTGAACAAAGTGACATCCGGGATGCTGATCTTATGAGGACCCCTTAGGATGGAAAAAATATCCTGTACAGTAATAAAGAATGTACAGGATACCAGGCAGTACTGCTGCCAAGACTACGACCACATGCCAGCAAGTTTCACTGTTCTGGAGCCTACATTACAATTCGTATTGCGCACTATTGTGAGTTCACACTACGCTCCCAAATCCAAGAAATATTTCTCAAAAGTATAAAATCATGTCTAGGCTACGCGGCTTAGTTGTAATAAGGTAGTGTGTGCATCTATGAAGCTAGCCCCACTAAACTTGAAGGGAGGTATGTGAACTTCAAGGGAAGTATGTAAACGAAGTCAAAACCATAAAAGTTCGGCTCGGTTTTTGGGAGGTTTTCCGATGAAGAGGAAAATCACATGAATGCTTTCAGGATTCTGAGGGACGGTAGTAAAGTGTGGCTAACAGGTGGTGAAAGAATTTTATAGAATTGATTTTACACGTCTGAGTGAAGGCAGGTGAGTGGAGATGCGGTGAGTGAGGGGAGGAAATAAAGAGTGGTTTTTATTGAGTAGAATAGGTAGGGTTCGTGTAGAAAGGAAAAGGAAGGTTGGGTTGGCATAAAGGTAGGCGGATTTGTATTTCAGAAATTGAGCAGGTAAGGGGAGCAAGCGGATGCAGTGCATTTCTGAAAAGGTGAATGGGTGTCTGCAAGAGCTTTTTGGGGTGGAATAAAGGGTGAAGAGGTCAAAAAACAGGGTTGGGTGAAGCAGAGGGAGAGGACATAAGAGCGGGACCTCAAAACAGAGACATGTTTTGGTGGCAGTAGTATGGAGGAATCTCAGTTACCGAAGGATGGGCAGGTAGTCACCGATCAGCAAAGTGATAACGAGAGCTTCGGGAGTGAGTTAGATGAAAGGGGGTCTTTCAGCGCGTTGGAAAAGGAAAGAGATGAGCAGGGTGAGCGGGGGTAACAAGAAGGCTAGTGATACAATGTCTAGCGCAAGTGAAGGTGACGACCTCATGCTTCAAAAAAGGATGAGGGAGAATCAAGAGAGTCCAACGAAAAGCGTAGCAGGAAGTACGTTCAAGAAGAGCCATAGAGCGCGTAGGTCACCGGCAGGCAGTGAAGGGCAGTTAAACAGTGATACCTTGGGTATTTCGATATCGGGAATCAGCTGGCTAAGGTAGGAAATAAGGGTTATGAGGGAGAACGGGAGGATCAGGGAAGAAAAATGGGGAAAGGGATGAAAGAGCTGAGGGAGAAAGTAGAAGGATTGGAGGCAGTGTCAGAAAAGATTCGAGGAGGTAGTCGCTGGGTTCGTTATGGAAGATGGTGTCAGGATGGAGGGAGAACAGAAAGGTATCATGGACAAGATTGAGAACATAATGCAAGAGAAATTAGGGGAATGTAGAAACAAGCAGAAAGAGGTAGCGGCGAGGGAAAGGATAAGAGAATGGAGTTAAGAATAGAGAGGAGAGAAAAAGAGGAAAGGAAGAATGATATCGCGATAAAGGGGCTACGGATGAGGAGCATAGGGGATTGTCAGAGCAAGGTGGTTAGAGGGAGCCTCGAGGGGAAAAGGGGAATGAAGTAGCGGTGGTGGAGTTGCAGAGCTGGCAGGATAAGCTGGCGGTGATGTGAAGGGATCAAAAAGAAGGATGAGGACTTTTAGAGGTTTGTGCAGGGATTTGATGTGGTAGGACTAGTAGAAACGTGGATGGAGGGCAAGGAGTGGTGTAAAATAGAACCGACGCTACCAAGGAAATTTGGGTGAGGGCTTCAAGAAGCGGTAGGATTAAAGAAAAAAGGTATGGCTAGTGGGGGAATCATAACAGGCATTAGGGAAGGTTTCGAAGGAGGAATGCACGGTGGTGGTGAGGGACAAAGGGTGCAAACGAGGTCCCTAAAGATAGGAGGGATGACGTGCAAGTTTGTGACCGTGTGACCGTATAAGAATTCTGACCCCTGAATAAAACTTGACAAACTGGAACCTCCATAGATTAGCACTTCTGTCGTGGAGTATTTAATATTAAAAAAAAAAGGAAATAAATAAATTTCCATCAGGCACCAAAAAAAATTCTTGCAGTGATTTGATATATCTGAAAATTGCTTATACTTCTAATAAATCTTCCGAAATTTCCATGAATGCCGATACACTTCTGCAATCTTCATTTTCCTCTTTGGAATTCGAGATACGTATGTCAGAAAATATTTACGTTACTCCTGAAGAGGGTGTTAACGCGAGTGCTAAAACGTTAATACGAATTGTACTGTCCAGGAGTGAGGCATGGCAAGTGCTTCTCTTCAAACTCCTCGGACCGTCTAGGCCACGAGCCAAATTTGCGGAACGCTTGTCAACGGGATACTTGTCTTCATGATTCTTGTGCAAATTAATTTAATATATCATTATACTCACCAATAACATTGAGGAAGATTTCTAATGTGCAAATGAGCGTGTGAACGATCCTCATTTCTCCAACGCAAAGAAAAAACTAAGTCATATGAAAATATTGAATTGGATCAACAGTGTAGTTTCTGATTATTCTGTAATTTATTCTAGATGATGACATATAACCTTATCGCTATGTCGCTGAATGATTCTTGCTACATCCTAGATTCCACTGTGAAGTATTGTTTTCTCGAAAGAAAATTCTTTCCTACGATCTTGCTGCATCGAGTTTGGGAGAATCGATTCACTGTAGAAAAAATTTGCAAAGAGTAACTCAGAAAAATATGGAATATAACGGAAAAAATTCAACAAATAATTATATGTGACGCAATCAGACAAGTTTCTGGAGTATAATTGTTTCCTTAAAATAAATCAGCCAGCTCTAGTTCGACATGCTTCTAGTGCAATGCTCCCATCCAATAGGAGAGAGTACTTTTTATATTCGATTGAATAAGTAACTACGTTATTCCTCTACATGATCGTTCTCTTTATTAACTGAAATGTAACAGCTTCGATACAAGTTCATCTTCCCGTCATTTTGGACAAACTCTGATGATGTTCAGAATTGAAGAAATTTAACTGGCATGCGAATAAGGTTGAACGACTTTTGGGAAGCCTGACATAGTACCTGAAGTTCAAGGTATATTAAGAGGAAAGGAGGTACTTTTGGTACAGCAGTAGATCATGACGGAGAACATTCAAATATATTATATAAAAAAAAACTTTTTCTCCTGATGTTGAATTATGTTTCTTTTGTGTTTGAAAAAAGATGTTGAGCCAATGAAGAAAATTTATATTCAGTTCAATGCATTTAAATTGACCTTGTCCAAGATGGGTAACAATTGCTATGAGAGGCGTCCTAAGCCCACTTGAGAGCGCCACAGACTTTCGAAGCCACGTGAAGGCCGCTCTTGCGAAGCTCAGTGTATGAGCAGTCTGTGACAAGTAATTATTGGAGACTTAGTATACGCAATACTGTATACTTTTATCGTTATCTTGTAGACTGTATAAGCCTCAGTCATGTCCTCCTGAGCAATTCATACTTTATAGATGAGGAAATTGGAGAAAATCATACTATGCTGTTGTCGAACTCTATTGCATATTCTATCTATTCATACAAATAACGTTACCATTGCAGCATAAAATCTATGATGATTACACTTCGTAAAATGTATAAACCCGGAATGGTAAGACATCAGCGCCGCGCTAGAGATTTTCGGAAATGATTTTCTGCTCTGACCTTTGGACACAATAAATCGCCAGCTTTATTCGGAATACGTTAATCTGTATCCGATCACGAAGAATATATGGTTACAGTTTTTGTTCCTCCCTTGAATAACAATTAAACTCTCTACTATTGGAAATCGGTCACTATTAAATGTTAGTAGTACGATTTGTTCTTAGATTGGCACAGGCATGGACATATCGTACCTTAGATCTTATGTCTCTTATATTAAGCGCCTACCACTTACATATAGCATTTGTTGAATTTCATGATGTTTATCAGTAAGGATATAATATCATTCCTCATATTGTTCGAGGGAAATTCTTCCGATGTATGTGAGGGATATAGCAATGTTGTAAATTGGACATTATTTCTATAATTTTTTGTTATGGTTCCATTATTTACCGACTGTTTAATTGTGGTTCTATTCTGGCTCGTTACGTTTTTATTTCATCGACGAGTGCCTTTGTTTTAATCCGATCTTATTTATGGATCCTTATTCTGACTCGTCGTGTATTGATTGTCTTATTGTCATGCCCAGCCGGTCTTATCGGTCTCGTCAAATTAGCTGTACTACGTACGCACACAAACAGTCTCGTTGCTTGGGTTCCAAATTTATGTTGTCGTAGAGACAGTCCGCGTTCGCCAAGCCACACATCAATCTGCTCTTATGTTATTCGTTCTATTTTATTTTCATTCTGCTCCTATAATAAAGACCGCGCTTCCCAGCGTCATATTTTTAACTGAAGTGCTGTGATTTTTATTGAGTTGACCTAACCATCTTACCAGAAGTGGCTAGTCGTAGTTCAGGCGTTTTTCTTTGTGTTCAAAACATTGGTCCTTCAAACCGGATTTTTGAGATAATGAGTTTAATTTTTGTATGAGGACTATTCGCACAAATTCTGGTAAAGCTGTTAGAGTCAAATGGATTGGTTGACTTTGTGACTTTTGGACACCATGTGCAGTGAATCTCCAGTGCATTGTGACTTACATGTTTTTGATGCGTGAACTGGGAACATTTGTGACAGGATCATCAGTGAGCTTTGTGAATTTTGTGGTCATTATATGGATGCATTTGTCCAGTCAAGGAAGAAGGAGGCAATTATCAACGTTACTGGGATCTACTGACGGAGCGCTTTGAGAACAAAAGAGTTCTTATTAACTCTCATTCGGCTGAGATTTTTTCAATTAAACCAATGAAGGCTGAGTCTTTAATTGCTCTGAGGGAAGTTAATATTGCAACGGTTGATAATATTGAAGCTTTATCTGCCTTAGAAGAACCAGTCTACAATTAGTCGTCATGTTTGGTAAACATCACCGTAGAGAAGTTGGATCACCAGTCTCGCCGCGATTGGAAAACGTCTCTCGGGAATTCTACGAACCCTCCAACGTTTGACTAACTTATAAGTTTTTAACAAACTAGGGTTAGGACCTTGGAAGTTTTAGATTCTACTCTAAATCAACCTGATAAGTCTCCAATTTCAAAACAAAAGATTTACAAAGTCCACGAAGTCGTCCAATCCTGCAACAGCCAATGTCAACGAAGTTACGGAGCAGCCAGTAAAGGAGCAACCCTCTAAGGAACAGCTTACGAAAAAGTCTTCCTAGGAGAGCAAATGTTTCTTCTGTCGTGAACTACATTATTTAATGTCGTGTCACCATTTTCACAGTCAGTCTATAGCACAGAAGCAAGATTTCATCTTGCAGCAGAAATTATGTTCCAATTTTCTAGGGTCTTATTCCTTCCAAAATTGTGCTTCAAGAATGTGTGCCAGATTTGTCAAATAAAGCATCATACGGTACTTCATGATCCATCCTCAAGCTCTGGCCAGTCTTCGTCGATGATGCAAACTGAAACTATAACGCCTTATCAAGCACAATTTGCTCATACTGTTTCTGTGATGCAGATTTCACAAAACAAATCACCATTGGTTCTCTTGACAAGAGCAATGGTTAACGTGACTACATCATGTGGCATACAAAGTATGTTTGAGCATTTATCGATCAAGATGTAGTATGATTATGGGATCATCCTCCTCGTTTAGAACTCCATCAGCCGCCACTGTTTAAGCGACATTTTTTGCAGCAACATTGAATAATGGAAACTTCGGAACAGATATAAGAATGGAGAAAAATCAATATTATGAAAAATGCTACACATCTTAACAAGCTGCGGAATATCAGTTCCATTATTTCAATAAATGCAATCTGATTTGCTTTAAAAACCTGTTTTTGACATTCTGCCGATTTCTTTAATATGAACTTTATTGTAAAGTATAAATTCTACCATGGAAACTAGATGAGTCTCCTGCTGCATTCATCTCTCTTCCACAGCTAGAACAGTCTCTTATTTTGTTATAATTTCTGACTTGAAGATCAGTATTAGGCTCTATATAAGAATTCGTGACTCTTCCAGATAATTCTTGAGTGTTGGCAAAGAAAACATCCACCGCGGGCAAAGAGGCGCTGCTGTATCAAAACAAAACATAGGTGCCGCAGGACCTTAGCATGCATATTATGCTGAACCACTCTAAACGTTTATCAACAACAATATTTTTTCTGACAATATTTTTCACTGTAACAGTACCAATGTCGAATTTTGATGCTTTGTAAAAACTCAGATTGGTGATAATTTTTTTTTGGAGTTACAATTGACAACGCAGCACACACAACCTTTGCGAGTATCGTTTCCTTTTCTATGGTTCCGTGAGAACTTTATTTTTAAACTTTCATGTTACCTTTGTTAACTTCTTATTTACTTTTAACTAATAAATCTGGCGCATAATTAATTTGTTTCGCGTTAAATCAAGTGCAACATACTTGTAAACAATGCAACGCCAAACCTAGCGGCAGCCATGTTTGTAAGTTCGCTAGATGGCCATCAGGTCTCGCAATGCAAGATCAATTTCCCAATGAAGAATAGCTGGAGATTTGTAATTGTATAGATATTTTTGTTTCCTAATGTTTTTGCAATGAATATGAATCTCTTAGACTCTTTACCGAAAAACAGAATATCAATAAGCGGCAGAAAAAAAATCGTTCAATTGTAGCTGTTTTTGAAAAACTCATGACATTACATTTCACACTTCAGAACTTCACATGCCGCAATCAATCACATCTATAATAGAAGAATTATGAGATGAATATCGGAATTGTTACTAATCGATAATACAAGAACAAGGTAAAGAAACAACCTGGCTGAACCACTACAAAAAAAGAGGATTCGAGTCCTACCTCAAATTTTGGAGACTATTGACCAAGACAAAAATGTGTTTGACACCTCGTGCTTACAAGCGTTACTAAACGAAACGCGCTCGGCGCGTCGACCACTGAGAGAGGGGATGCGACTTACGAACTATAGAGTGAAGAAAGAGAGGATAGCGAGCGAAGATAAAGATGGAAATCTCCGCGGTCAAGAGAGAGCAGCCAATGATGCTACACGCCGCTCTTTTGCCTTGCTGTCGTCACTTCTCCTCACTTCCTCCCTTCTCGCCGCGCCGCACAGTGGGACCGAATCCCGAAAAGGTGGCCAAAACTATGAAACGTACATAAATCGGGCCAAATTTCCTCACTAGAGAGTTTTTAAGGTCGCTGATTACGATTCTAGTGTCAAAAACTTCAAAAACAAAACGGCGGATCCAATATGGCAGGTGAGTATGCTAAATACATTTTTCTTCTTTTAAAAATTGGTGTAAAAGGTTTTTCGAGGGCGCTGACTACGAATTCAGTGACGAAAATTTCAAAAACACAATGGCGGATCCAATACGGCGGTCGATTATGCTAAATAGATTCTTGATTCCTTCCAAAATTGGTGTAAGGGGGTTTTCGAGGTCGATGATTACGAATCTGGTGTCAAAAGTTTCGAAAACAAAATGGCAGATCCATTATGGCGGACGAGTATGCTAAACAAAGTTTTGATCCTTTTGAAAATCGGTGTAAGGGGGTTTTAAAGGTCGCTGATTACGAATCCGGTATAAGAAATTTTAAAAATAAAATGGCGGATCTAATTTGTACGACTAATTACCTAAAATAATATATAATTTTAACATTATTCGGTGTGAGGGGTTTTGGAAGGTCACTGGATACAAATGGTGCACACGAACTCTAAAAAAATTTTCTACTAAGCGTATTCCTACTTTACATTTGTCAAGTACATGTCTTTCATTGAGTTCTTCTGAAAATGACAGATTCAATATAATGCATCAATGAAATAAATGATTCAATGATAAAAATTTTCATATCTTGGGCATCTCATTAGTCGTATATGACGATTGTGAAGTAAAGTTCATTCAAAACAAAATAGTATTCTCAATAATATATCGGAAAAAGTGAATTTTGAATGATTGCAGCGATTGATATATTGTGATAATAAAACCCATGTTTCGTACTTGATAACTGTATTTTTCTGCAATGAATATATTATAAGGGATACTATTTTGTTTTAAATGAGTTTTACTTCACAATCGTCATAAACGACTAGTGGGATGCACAAAATATAAAAAATTTTATCATTGAATAATTTATTCTATTGATGTACTATATTGAATCTGTCGTTTTAGAAAAACTCAATGAAAGGCATTCTTCAGCTGAGATGAAAAACTTATTCAATCATTCATTCAATTTCTCTAGAAATTTTCTTATCTGCGACGAACTTTCTGCCACCTTATTTCAATTATGAAATATAGATGCGCAGAATTCTCAATTTCCTCGGAAATTGGATACAAAATTATACTGGAGACAGAATAGCAGCTAGAATCTGAAAAATCTTATTTCCCTTGAACGAAAGATGTCTAGGGAGCAAGCCTAAACAAGTTTTAGTGTGGAACAAAGAGGACCTTTTTTTATTTTCATCGATAAATATGATTTTCCAACTTCAAAAAATTACATTTTAAGATTTTCTTTTTTCTCAACTGCTTTCTATGCAATAATAAGTTTCTAAGTGTCTATAATGTATGTCAATTCTACATATCTTTCTGTGCCTCAGCCATAATGCAGACTATAACACTTTTTTCACTGACTGCCGCACATTCGCATACGCGCGTGTTTCAGCGCCTCGCACGCGTACGAATCTTCGCACTCAAATACTTAATTCAAACTGATACTTCAGGCAAGCTTTTGGTAATTTCTTTGTTTAAATCTTGGAATATAATGGTCCTAACTGCACTTTGAGAGGAAACATTTAAAGAATCGTATAGAAAAAAAATATTTTTGTGGGTTTTGGCCAGCTTTTTCGGATTTGTTCCCAATGTGTACCGGTAGACCGTTTCCTCAGGCACGGATTCTTGCATAATTGGAAACCGAACCACCGGAATATAGGCCGATGAGGGATGGATAACTCCTGGTCAATGATTAGTGGATAGGACCGAACTGCGACTGCAGGAAGGGCGTTTCCATGGACCCTCGAACAATATTGAGATACATGCATGTGCATCAGTGTGCTCAGATCGGAAACTCAAGCCACTCACTAACACACGCGTGCTGCGTGCCTGTGTGTAGGAGAAGTGAGCGTCAAGGCTCAACGTATATCGTCCGGCGCCGTTCGCACCTTTCTCCTTCTTCTCCCGAGCTCGGCCGAACTGACTCTACTGAGCTCGGCCGAACGAACTCTCCCAAGCTAGGCCGAACGAAACGAACGAACGGTTGCTGCTTGCGCCCGTTTTGAAGAATAAAACTGCGGCTCGGCCCTTTTGCCACATTAGGTCACCTAATTTCTTTTTTTGATCGATACTCTCTTCAGTGACAGAAAACTACTAGAGGTTTTCTGTCAAAAAATCAAGGAGTGCAATTTTCAGCCATTTTTGAGGAAAATGCATTTGAAGAATTTTGTGCAGATGGTTAAAGCCCTGGTGGTCTATTCATTTGAACGGTCCGTGGCTCAGCGGCTAGGGCTCTTAGCTAGTAGCCGCAAGGTTGCACGCTCGATACTCGATCCGTGAATTTTTTTTTCAATGCGGAATGGTCCACCTATTCATTTCCTGATAATTATTAATAAAATTATAATCTTAAATGATTGTTTGATCATTTCTCTAAATGAAAACTCGATTTTAACTCTTTATTATCTCTCGTTTGGAAAGTTATGTGTTTTCTTTGAAATTAATAATTATTTGATTATTTTTAGTACTCGTATTCTGAATTTAAATAAGAAAATAAGTGTTCTAAACGAAAAATGCAGAGTTCGATACGAAATTAAAATGTTTTATACAAAATACAAAAAATAAAACACAGGAATAATAGCCATGTATCTTTTAAACATTCATTAACTTTCATTACCATTAATTGTGCATTTTTTCTTTTATTTGAATGATTAAATGTGCCAGATGTAGCAAAATATTTTGTTTCCCTTGCTTCTACGATTAGTATCACTCTATAGTTCGTTTTTTATATTGGAATTCGGGTCTATACTCTATACTTCCCTGATAATACATATGTATAACAATTATAGGGAATAAATGTTAAAGTAAGTTATTGAATGTTTGAAACATATATGAATATCATTCCTGTGTATGATTTTTTTGTATTTTGTATGAAACATTTCGATTTCGTATTTAAAATTGCAATTTTCATTTGAAACACTTATTTCCTATTTCAAATTCAAAATATAAATGCTAGAAATAATTTAATAATCAATTATTTAAAAGAAAATACACAGCTTCCCAAACGAGAGATAATAAAGAGTTGAAACAGAGTTTTTATTGAAAAAAATTATTAAACATTCATTGAAAATTATAATTTCATTAATAATGTTCCCACTTTTATTTATCGGTAACAAATACGAAATTTAGGACAATTCTTGATAAGGAATACAATAAAATCTGATTTTTCATTAACAATTTTACTCGTATCTCTCTAAATTTAAATTAGTCAAATTTGACTAATTCCTAGTGGGGAATTAGCCACTAATTCAATCAGTCGAATAATAACTAGCAATTAGTGAAATTCAACTAATTGTCAGTGATTCTTCACTTAAAAAATAGTATGATTCAACCAATTCTAAGTCATTTCTTGACTAATTGAATTAGTGGCTCGTTCTCTACTACCAATTAGTAAAACTTGACTAATTCGTAATAGTAGTTGAATTAAGAGAATGCTGCTACACTTTTACGCACATTCATAATCGCTGTAGAATGATATTTTGTATGAGAAGAGTCTACAGTATTAATTATTGGAAAATACTAAAAACATTTTTATAGCAAATTTTTGCGATGTTCTTTAATTGTTTTACTCGCACTTTTGTAACTCGAGCGTATCTGCAACTACGAGCGATATTTTTTGGGCAAAGAATACGTTACAAGGATAATATCATTTCTTCTGAATAAAAAAAATGCTGTTTATGTGAGGAGGATAGGATGGTAAAGAATTAAATATTTGTTGGGTCATAATAATTGCAGCATACTTTATCAGGACCCAAAAAAATGTGGAAAAAGCTTGAATGTCAAAAAAACCACAAAAAAACATTGAAATGTTTTTACATAGAATTTAAAGCACATTATAGGTTGATTCTTCAATGCCACTTGTTGAAAAAAATAAAATTAATAATCTGACCAAATTAATAACAAAAGAAATAAATTTGATAAACTAAACTTCTTGCAAATAAAAGAAAAGTGGTTAGTGAATTCTCCGAATGCTAACAAGTATATAATAATCATCCATTGAAGTAATACGTTTGCGGTAATATAAACATTCAACAATGTACAGTCCTTACGAGATAAGCCGAAATAAAATATACAGAACCGATGTGAAATAATTGAACGTCAACTGGAATACAATTTTAATGAGTAGAAAGATATACTGATAAAATTAATATCTTTCTTAATAAATAGATTAAGTAAACAAGGAGCACAGCAAGAAAGTACTCCATGAAAGAAATACAGAAAAGCTTATGAACGTAAAACGTTGATATTAAGAGGAATAAAAACGTTTATCTGCTAGTAGAGGGAACTTCGATGATTATGCTCCTGTTTTAGGAGGGAAAACGTCTGATTAGGCTCCTGTTTTTTGATCATGCCACTCTTTTTCTCCTTCTTCCACTTCGAGAGGGAGAGAGAAACAGAGAAGCATATGTGTCGCCATCTATCTTATTCTCACGCGCGGCGCCGCCGTCATGTTATAGAAGAAGAAAGAATGTCACTCTCTTTGTACAACATGGCGTCACTTATTTCTCACATCATCTCGTCGAGTTTTGCTCTTTTCCCTCTACTCGTAGATAAAATAGTATATGCACCACGGGGAAACCAGGCGATTGCACCTCGTATGAATTGAGCACCTCGGCTCGGCCTCGGTGCTTAACTCATACTCGGCGCATAATCGCCTGGTTTCTCGCTCGGTGCATCTCATACTATTACGCAACTGCACACTGCTGCCCCACCTTGCGTACGCCCTTGTATGGGGTACTTTCTTGCTGTGCTCCCTGTACACCTAATCTAATTATTAAAAAAGATATTAATTTTATCAATATATTTTTTTACTAATTAAAATCATATTCCTGTTGACATGCAATTATTGTACGTCGGTTCTGTATAATTTATTTCGGCCTATCTCGTAAGGACTGTACATACGTAAATGTTCATAATACCGCGAATGCGTTACAAAATAAATTATTAAGCTATCAACAAAAATTATAATTTTATTATTAATCATTAAGAAATGAATGAATGGACAATTTGGCATTGAAAAAAAATAAAGTTAGATACACGGATCGAGAATCGAGCGTGCAACCTTGCGACTACTAGCTAAGAGCTCTAGCCGCTGAGCCACCGACCGTTGAAATGAAAAGAACACCAGGGCCATGATCATCTGCACAAAATTCTTCAGATGCATTTTCCTCGAAAATGGCTGGAAATTGCGCCTTCTGGATTTTTTCAAATAAAACCTCAAGTGATTGGCTATCAATGAGGAGAGTGTCGACCAAGAAAAAATCAGGTGGCCTAATGTGGCAAAAGCGCCGAGCCGCGGTTTTGATTCTTCAAAACGGGCGCAAGCAGCAACCGTTCGTTCGGCCGAGCTCGGAGAAGGAGGAAAAAGGTGCGAACGGTGCCAGACGATATATGTCGAGCCGTGTCGCTCGCTTTTCCTACACACAGGCACATAGCGCGCGTGTGTTAGCGAGTGGCTTTAGTTTCCGATCTAAACACACTGCTTGTGTTAATGATAGTCAAGTTTCTCACACAAGATAAATTTGGTAGAAATTCCTGGTCACTGCCGGACTTTTTGGTTATTTTGCTTCGAGTGTAATCTCAAGTTTAGGATAAGAATAACCCTTACGATAGAGATTAAAAACAAAATATAGCATAAGCGATACGATAAATGGGACTGGATTGCCTACCTCTTTACAGATTTTGTGGCCAATTCGCCCTTGAAATTATTATTTCTAATTACCTTACCGGAATTACCTTTTTATTGTGATTTTCGGGTGATTCGCCCATGGTCCACCTTCACCAGGCAGGGGCGGGTTGAAGCTTCACGGGGCCTGGGACTAAAATTATTGTGGTGCCCACTCAAGGGCAGCAAAATGTTATCATCTTTTTAATATGAATAAAAACTATTTTATAATTATTTTTATAATTTATTCTCGCAAATATTTTTCCTTTGAGACTACAAATTATTATACAGTTAAAAAGAATTTTTTTCATTTTGCTCTGGCAAAGTCACCTTTCAAATCATTAAAATCAATTGATCGAAGTAAGTCAACTTCAATGCTTGTTATCGTCAATGCGGATAACCTATCATCTAACATGGTTGATCTATACATATTTCTTATCCTCTTCGAAACCAAAAACGACCTTTCAGATTCGCAGTTTGCTACTGGAATCATAACCAAAATCCTGTAAGCGATATAGATATTCGGAAATACCTCTATCATGTCCATATTTACAGCGCAATTAGGAATTTGTAAAGGGCACATTGTTCTGCAATCGACAATTTGCGATATCAATTTCATTTTCTTCTAATATTTTGAAACGACATCACTTTCGTGCATCAATTTCGATTGCTGCATCATGCATGAGCGAAATTAAATTATGTGTACGCAAATACGCAAGAATATATTTTTTTACTCGAAGAGTTCGCGGGGCTTTCCCAATGTTGGGGCCCAGGGCTATAGCCCCTGCTAGCCCCCCCCCCCTCCTCTCCCATAATATAACTAGGATCAGCCGAAAGGTCTCTGAACTGTAGAAGCCTCGCCAAGAAAAAGGTGACAGCGAATCCCAATGGATGGCGCCACGAAATGAAGAGACTCTTGAACTTTGGCACTCGAGACCGCTAAGACCTCACGATAGTTATTTACATAAAAGAAATATAGAGGCGGAATGAAATTATCCTAAAGTACAAAATTTTACAAAAGAAAGTCATGGAGTGCAGAATTTTACCCGAGGTGTCTAACTTCAGTAAAATTTTCAAAATTATCAAACCTCAACTGGATAATTGTAAAGGTGCCAAACCTGCAACATCACAGAAGAAACGATTCAACGCAATTTATCTTCGAATTGTATCCCAGGTCTTTGCACAAGATAAAAGTTTCGGTCATCGTATCCCAATTCTGAAAAGCACTTATAAGGTACCTGAAAACATCAGACAGGTCTACGAACGGTCTAGTAGTTTTGAGCTTTATCTTCTAGATAAAAACGCTGAGCAGACATATCCTGATCATTATGCATACGATACTCTTCCTAAGGCGGTGTTTTCGTGAGGAAATATGAAGAAATGTTTTTCATTTAAAAAGAGTGGTATTGCCATGGACAAGAAATAAAGGTGTCAGAAACCTTGTTGCATTACCTTTTTATTGTAAATGACATACAGACATACTCTGACCGTTGTATATATAACTTCTCCTCATGAGGCGTTTTCGTGGAAGGCTGAAAAGTCACTTCCATAGTAGAAAAAGTAATGGTTTAGCATTAAGAAAAGAGAGGAGGCTAAAGTATTACATTTCATTGACTTTTAAATGTGAATATCAGTTCCCTTTGGGGTTAAGAACTGAATTTGGATCACATGGGATATTAGATTCCAGTTTTAAATTTTTTCTTATTGAATCATTGAACAACCTGACTTAGTAGTATCTCACATACCGAACTTGATACAACTCGTTAATTGGTTGGTGGTGGCATACTGGGATATCTAAGATTTGGGTTCGTGTCAATACGGTAACCGAGCCGGTAAACATGTTGATTTTTACTCTCTTCTTACGGTGATTAAGATTCTGATGTATTCCGGTAAGGAAGTCAAAACTCTCTACTATCGCAAAGACATCACCATTGGTCTGTGATAATACAATATATTCTTGCATTAGTACAGGTTGAAGTTGATCTTGGACTCTGATTTTGATTAGTTTCTCGGAGGGAAAAGTGTATTTCCGAAGTCTGAATTGACAGCGCAGATTCTTCAATGAAGTAAGATGAAGGTATCTAAGTTTTTCAATTCCACAACCTAATCCGTCGGGAGAAGGGAGCCTTGTAGAAGAATCAATGGCACTATCAGGAAAAGGAAGCCTTGAAGAAGGAGATCTTGACCTAGAACGACGAAGAGACTCGGCAGGAGAACCTTCCGGGGATGACCTTCCAGGAGAATTCTGTCTTCCAGAGGGAGGAAGAGATGAAAAAGGAGGAAAACAATGTTGCCTGCGAGGGACGACAGGAATGGGAGCGCCATTAGGTAAACAGTCAAACGGCGAACTCAACTCTGCAACATAAAAGAGATAGTT
>WSXT02194431.1:0-19385 GCA_011762715.2 Neuroterus valhalla
TTTTATAGGTTATATTTACACTGAGTTGGGAACCAACCAACTGCAGGGATCTAATAAAAATTGTTATTAGCTACACATATTAGAGCTAGTTTATTTTTGAGACTATCAGTTTTGACACGAAGATATTAGACGATTGAACTTCATAAAAATTTGGAAATTGAATGTGTGATGGGAAAGCACGAGTTTGCAAAGAAATTTCTATATGAAAACGCGGAAATTTCGAGTTTGCAACGAGAAAACAACTAATCAACTCAATAAATTTCAAGGCAATTCAACAGGGCAGATTTTATTATTATTATACCATTAAGCCAAATCCCTTCCGGGGTAAGCTAATTTCGTTTATGCTTTATCATTGTAGACGAAATTTTATAGGTTATTTTTACAGTGAGTTGGGAACCAACTATCTGCAGGGATCTAATAAAAATTGATATTAGCTACACATATTAGAGCTAGTTTATTTTTGAGACTATCAATTTGGACACGAGAATATACGACGATTGAACTTCATAAAAATTTAAAAATTGAATGTGTAATGGGAAAGCATGAGTTTGCAAGGGAACTCTCATGTAAAACCGCGGAAATTTAGAATTTCTAACTTATCATCGTGGAATGTTATAGACTTGAAGAGCAGAGATCGCAGAGATCCTTCTACACTCAGATTATCAATTTTATCACAAAAAATATTAGAAAATTAGGTATGTTGTATAAAAGTTTATAAAAAGACAACGCGTATTCCAATCGAGTTCTCGAGTCTACTGGCCCTTAGAAGAAAGGGCCCTCGTGGCAATGTTTTTTTAGACCGATCGCCATTTTATGGAGAAAAAACTTTGAAATATTCCTACGTAAGTGTCGACAAACAAAGAAGTTGAATTTTCTCCAAACTGATTTAGATTCATTTCGTAAAGTATGAATTTCCAAGGAAATTTCCAAGTGTTATTATCTTTATCATTATTATTAACATTATTATCAACAAATTAGAGATAGTCATACAAAATTTCAAAATTTTAAAATTCAATAAATATCAAGCCAATTTAACAGGGCAGATATTATTATTGTAACATTAAGCCAAATCCCTTTCGGGGTAAGCTGAATTCGTTTAATATTTTATAATCTATTTCTATGAAAAATTAAGAAAATGTATAACCTCAAATCCACAATTTCCTATACTTTTATATGAAATCGTAATTTTATTTATATAATGTACAATTGTTCCTATGAATAAGTATAAATCTTAACTAAGAAAGGTCTGAAATGCATTGAAAATTTGTACAAATTATAAGAAATTTCCATACAAATTTATAAAAGTTCACATAAGTTATTTCCACCAGGGAGGAGAAGAATCCCCAATATCCTAGATCCGTTTAAGCTAACTCGAAATTTTGTATCCAATTCTTGTTTCAGATTAATGTTACTAGAATCTTTGACGCAATTGTGCGCATCAAAAAAAGGACGTGAACATTTCAGAAAAAATAACGTTTATGTTATACTCAGGGAGTTGCATAAATGGGATAAAGACAAAATGGTCTTACTCGCTTGTGAAAACCTCGTCGACATTTTAATCAGGTAAACTAACTTAATGCACGTGTAATTATTACAATTAGCAGTTTTTGGCCCTATTAACGAATATTTTTTTTATCAGGACAGAGGAAGAAATAGGAGTGGACAACTTGAAAGAGATAGAAGTGCCGGAAGAATACAAAAACAAGTTTCACAAAATGGATGAAGATTTTCTAAGCAGTTAAAAACGTGTACCTGAATTATAAATATAAAATGTAAATATATTTTTATAACTTTATTGATTATTGCTCACAGTGAGTTATGGAAAATACCTCGTATTCAGTTTACTTTCTATTTTTATAAATTATTGCACTGTCCCTACGGTACTTAACATTTACAATATCAGGTTCAAAGTAGCAGGTAAACGCAGTAATGATAACAAAAAGTGAGTTTCTCTGACAGTTATTCAATTATGTTTTGCATTCTTCTTTAGAGGTTTACAAAGTCTCACCAACTGTGAGATATATAGTAACTGCAAAATCTTGATCTAGGTAGATTACGATGTTTGTGGCGACAGTTGCAAGACGGTTTGGGATAATTTTTTTAAAAATAAAAACGAATAGGAAACTGTAAAATCTGCATTTTGAATAGTTTTTGAGATATTGGCTTTCTTTTTTTTGTATATCCCTTCTGGGAGAGAGAGAGAGTAACAAAGTGTATTACCATGTATGCATCCAGCAATGAAATATCCTCGCTACGGATATCGTAATCATGCTCTTAACGTCTTTTATCTATAAAAACTGATAGATAATATTGAAAATGGTTTCCAATGCCCTTTGGAGTATCGTATTTTTTTGTTTATCCTAAAACTTAATTCTGAGCTTCATGTACCCGTTTGATTTGATTTAGATTAGTTTCATAGATTCACTATGGTAAATAACCTAATCCAGCTTCCATGCTCACCGAACTTCTGACACTGGAAGCATTACTGGATCTTCTTCCGGTTCTACCATCACATCCACCGAAAACCGCTGCGATTTCTGCACTTTTCTTGATTGAGAGTGCCTCGTGGTGTAAACTGGCTTTATTCTGGCAAGTTTTGGCTGACTTTTTATGCCGTTCTGTGCCTCCCACGTAGACCAAATTTCCATGGAGATCTCTCGCACTGACTACCAAAACCTTTTCACTGCCCGAAGAGTTTTGAGACTTTCTTCCTGGACTGAAGAGTTCGTAATCAAGAGCAAGATTATCAGAACTTCCTCGATTTGCCGAGGGTCTTATCTGGAATTAAAGATTTAATTTAGTTAAAAGTTTTGGCTTTGGTTCCAGTATTCAGGGAAAAAAAGCTGACCCTATGGAATAAGTAATGGAAGAAATGAACGTGTTACTTTCGGAAGAGGAAATCCGGAAGTTTTGCTTGTTCAAATATAACAGGAGAATTCTCGCAAAAGTAAGGCTCTTTTCTGAATATCTCACAGTTTTTACCTTGAGGAACTCGAGGCTTTTCGAAGAAGCAACACTTTTGCTAGTTCTGGATGTCCTTACCCTGTCAGAACTTCCCCCACGACTGATAGTACTTTCTGATGGGACAATTCCTCGTTGTCTCAACTGTTCTAAAATCGTTGGCTGAACAGGTCGGCTTGGACAATAACATTTGTTGCTTTCTGAGCAACTATCTGTGTCGCAAGAACAAATGAGTGTTTGGGGAACTGGATCGTTGCGAGATAGAGAACAGTAACATTTATCTGCTGCGACACAGGTACAAGTTTCTGAATCGTAGCTGCATTCACTGCAACTTACGTAGCCACTGCTGCTTCTATTTGCACCTACATTGCGACTCCATCTTCTGCCTAAAAGATTAGGATGAGTTTTTTTTATGTTTTATCAGACGGAATTTAGAACTTTTTACAAAAGAAAAAAGAATATTAGTTTACTTCGATGAATATTGTACGTACAAGTGTCACTGTCTTCTGAAGTGGTTTGACCAACTCCGCCCTTGTTTCTCCGCCAAGACGATCTTCTTCTGCTCAGCCTGCTCGCGAGTACCCGATTTCTGTGATTATTCCTGACATCACAAGACGAGCTGCTCCCAAAGCTGTCATTCAATTTTCGGGCCGGAAAAATAACAGATGTGAATTCCGTGGGACCGCTTTTAAGTCTCGATACTGATCTTTTGATCGCCCGACCCAGGAGGGAAGGTCGACTGGTCGAACGACGCCTCTGGGGACGCCGACGCCTTCTCATTATACTGGCTGACCTTTGGTACAGCTCATCTTGGGTCAAGGTGGACGCCAGTTTCAAGAGAAACTCTTTGTATAGTGGCTTCAAGTCGTTAAAAGACATTCCCTCTGGATCTAAGGAAATTCAAAATTCATTTAAAGTCATTCAATGTTCTTCCCTGGAAATTTTAAAATTATTTGTATGCAAACAAGAAAAGCAAAATTTTTTTTCAGAGAATCTATCGACATTAACTCTCAGTTCAAAGCAAGCTGGCCACTGAACCGGGAAACCTCGGGGAATATGGAAGACAATTAATTTTTTGGTTGGAAATTTTTCTAATTGTAATAGAAAAACCTATCTAATCATTTGAGGTATTGTGCTCTCAGAGGATTGAAATATGTGATTCCTCAATTTTGAAGGTTTTCAAGGCCATGTGATGCATGAGTCACGGGATCCAAATTGCCGACTTTTTTTGCAACAACTTTCACATCCGCACTGAAAAAGATATGAAGTCGAAATTTCGGGAAAAGCCTTAGAAAACAATAAGCAACGTTTGTATAAAACATTTGGTTCAGAATTTTGAGTTTTTTTTTTTGGAATTTGGAAAAAAAAATGTTAGGATTTTTAAAATTTTTTGTTCAAAAGGATTACAGAATATATGTAAAAAGACCTAAAGGATACTGAACTTGATCGAACTTTGACCGAAAGGCCTTTTCCATACATTTTGTGCAAGGCCCTTAAGGAATGCGAAATTTAACTTTATACCAGATAGAGAATAGATTAAATTGTGAATTTTTTGAATTTCCAAGTGCAGAATGGTCAATTTTTTATTATTTTAAATAATTTTTCAATTATTTAATAATTAAATGGTTACATTTGAAATTATTATTATTCCATCTTGAACCTTTTTTTGGAATAATTCTATTTTTTCGGTTAAAAATGGTAATTTCTTTAATTTTTATTTGTCAAGATGACAGTGAATTTATTATATTATATTTTCCATCTTCAAAAACGACCGGGAGTAAAGAAAAATCACAAGAGAATACTGAGAATATTTTTAGTACGGTTCTGAACAAATATTGTCTGGATTAGATTCAACAGTAATCATGGTGTTGACTTGACCGGTAAACCGGGACGGACCACCGGAAATTTTATTGACCAGGGGGAAACCCGGAAATCACCGGGAATTCAAATTAAAAACTGGGAAATCACTTGACTTAACCTAGACAATTCAAAATTTTACCGTCAAAATACGATAAATAACTGCTTTATATTCATAAATTAAAAAAAGATCTTATAATTTTATTTGAGAAATGTATCGCTCCTTTAGTCTAATCCTGACCATTTTAAAATATGGCTATACTTTATGTTGCTTTGTGAGATTTTTTTTAGCTAACTCAAGTTTGATAATAAAATTTATAATAGCCCAAACATACAGAAAGAATTATTTTCTCAATTTAAAAAAATTTATTTATCGCGTTTTATTTGCTTTCTCCTCATTTATCTGACTTGGGACAGGGAATTTCATAAATTAATGATAGTTTTTACTTAAGGGGAGGGAGTTTCAGTAAAGACATATAATTTCACTTGGGATAGGGATTTTTGTACATGGAACGGGAACTTTTCAAAATAATTTCTAGTTCACTAGTTCACATTGTTTATTGCGAATTCATCCTGTTGAAAGGGCATTGTTTTAATTTATAATCCACCTCTGATTGTAAAATGTAACTACTCTGTTAAAAATGAAATCATCTGTTTCTAGTAAAGATTCAAGTATTTAGTTGAACATGGATTTTTGAATTTAAAAAGTCAACTATTTCTTTAAGAATTTATTTCCTTTGTTGAAAAATCGCCTCTTTTGTAGAAAATAAATTTTCATGGTTGAAAATTAACCTTGATCGCATAAAATACAGTTATTCCAGTTGAAGATTCATCATTTTACCAGAGAATTTATCAGTTTGGTTGAAAGTTGATTTCTCTAACTTGAAATTTAACTGTCTCATCTTCAGCCGAAAATGATCTTTCATGCTTGAAAACTCAACTTTTCGGGAGTTTCGGGTTTTGTGGATGAAAATTTGTCTATATGCAATGGTGATTCAATGAGTTCGTTGAAAATTAACATGTTTTGTTGAAAAATTTATTTTAATATAAAATTATTATTTTCTTCGAAAGTTACTTTTTTTGGTTCGAAATTTCTTCTTTGCGGTTAACAATTCAAGTTAAACAGTTTGATATTTTTCATATAAGTCGAAAATTGATCTGGTTCAAAATTATTTTTAATCCAAAAATGTAACTATTCTATTTTCGGTTGAGAATGATTATCTCTATAGTTCAAAATTCAACCATTTTGTTGAAAAATGGTGTTTTTTGTTTGAAAATTAATTTTTGGTTGAAGTTTCAACTATTTTAGTGGAGGGTTCATCAATTCAGGTAAAAACTCGTCTTTCTGGTTTGAAATTCAACTACTACAGTTTAACATTTACAATGTATTTAAATATTCATCATTTTGCTTGAAAATCGATTTGTTTGAAAGTTAGTTTTTTTTTTGTTACAAGCTAATTTTTTTTTATATGAGTAATTTTTTTCATGTGAAAATTTAACTTATTTCAATTGAAAATTCCATATTTGTAGTTGAAGATTCATTTGTTTGTTTAAATTCAAGATTTGAGTATTCAGATTTTGGTTGACAATAATTATGTATCTTTTTTACAGAAAATGAATTCATCTTTTTGAAAATTTAACTTTTTCAGTTGATGTTTCTTTGTTTTAGTGAAAAACTCTTATGTTCGGTATGAAATTGGGTTTTCAAAATAAAAATCTTACTGTTCCGTTTTCGGTTGAAAACAATTCTTTTTTCCGTTCAAAATCCAACTATTTTGTTAAAACATTGTATTTTTTGGAAGAAAATTAATCTTTCTATTTGAAAATTAATCTCTCAACCTTCGTGGTTGAAAATCGAAGTGCTCTAGGTAAATAGTTATCATTTTAGTTGAAAATTCATCTTCTTGGTTCGCAATTTAAACTGTTCCAGTTGAAGATTCATAATATTTTGTGAAAACACATTACTTTGGTTGAAAGATGAACTATTTTGTTAGAGATCTACTTTTTTTAGCTATCGCAAATTGATTTTTTCAATTTTAAGTTTAACTGTTCCATCTTTTGTAAAAAATTCATATTTTTTCGTGGAAATTTGAGTATTTTTTGCAAAATTAATTTATTTTTCAATTCTGTTATTACCCTGGTAATGTTTCCCACACTAAAGAATCAGTGATTTCTAAACATTTGCCTTGCTGTATATTCTAATAAATAATCTACTCAATATGACTTTATAGTCGATCTCACAGGACACCACAGAAAACGATTTCACTTTAATCGCTTTGGTGACAAGAACTAAAAAGGAGGAGTGCTAAAAGCTTTCAGAAAAAAATTCCCCTGACTTGAAATGAGAACGGGATTCTGTCTGAAATTCGAATCTCTGAAAATAGTTCTGGATAAACAGTGTACTTTATTCCAACATTGAGACACTAATAACTTCAGTAACAACAGGACATTAGTGGACCGGTTTTTAAGAGCCGAAGAAGAAAACATACATTCAATGTGTCACTGAAGAGAATCGCAAATAGCGGTATCCAAATTGGAAGCTCTGAAACGAATACCTTTAATGCTCGACAAACATAATTGGAATTTCAACTCTAAAGAAACCGGATCTGCTGAAAATATCTGCATGTGGAGGAACCAAATTTGAAATGACTAAGTAGGTCGATTCAGGAATTATTGAATTAGAATTATATTTACATTTCCAACAGCCCAAGCTAAAGTCTCGGTCCAGTAACCTCATTAATAAATTGTTAAAAATCCTTACCAATGATAGCTGCTAAAATGTCATCAACACTCGTCAGCCCCTCTTGATTTCGAAATTCATCAAATAACTCTGTGAAACCTAACGGTGTTCCGCCTGGCATGGTGTTTGGTTTTCTGTTGGTTCCTGGTTTTAGGAAACTTCCTCTTCTTGGGAGCTCAACCCGAGTCATCAAGTCACCTTTTTCCATGTCTATGTCACTCTGAGATCTTTTTAATTTTGTATCCTGCAGATCTTTTAAGGCGTCGTCAGATTTGCTGACTGGAGGTTCACTTCCGGCTCTGCTTCTTCGTCTGGTTCGCTAAAATTTAGGATTAAATGTTGGATGAAGATTAAATATATAAACTTGGATTAATTTCAAAGCTTCAAGATGAAAATGAATAGCGAATAATCTGGAACCGAATCACTTTCGATGTGATAAAAGATCAATTATTTTTTTTAATTTCACCTGACAACATTGGGGAATATTAGAGTTGACATCTTGCAGTTGCTTCTTGACAGGCTTATCAAGCGTAGAAATTCTGCTACCTTGTCGACTCGAGTAGATACTTCCCTCAGCACTTCTGTCCCTTTGACTTCGGTTTTCTTGTTGTGGAATGTTCTTCACGTTCCTGGTAGTGGATAAGTTTCCCTGCGTCTGATTCCTATCGTTCTTTGCCGGCTTCCTAGGAGAGTAGATTTCTTCCTGGCCCAAGCTATAGATCTTATCAGCATCCCTCAGGTGCTCCTCGTAGGTTTTTTCTCGACTACATCCTCTGCTACGAGGCAGCTTCTCGTAAATAGAGTTATCTCGACTTTTATAGTCTGGATCTTTCTTCTCTACGACTTTGTATAGCTGCACCGAATCTTGGGCTGCTGTATATTTACCTGAATAAATATAATTGAATTATTTCAATGAAGCAGCCAACCCATCCAATTTATAATCAAGTTTAATTGAAAGAAAATTAAAGCAAGAAAAAAGAATGCAGAGAGTAAAAAATCTACAAGGGGGGATGTATCTCCATAACTTTCTGCAACTATACATGGAGCTAATCTGCGTTTATCTCGTTTAGCGTCTCGCAGCCACTTCCTGTCTCATAAGATTCCATACATAACAACTTTAATCACTGATCTTATAAAATTTAGATTCAGGTTTTAATAGTTCAACTCACCTCTTTGACCAATCTTGTCACAATTCTTAGCTTTCGATCGATTAAGATCATAAAATCCTTGATTCTTCTCATAAATCCTCTCCTCGTTCCCGGAAGTGTTTTCGTTACATATACTTTCATTTTTTTCGCGACAGCATCTCTTTTGTGACCCATCTACGATATCATAATTCTTGCTTTTTAATGGCAACCTCTCATAGTCTTTACACTTCCGACTATAGTGATTGTCCCCTCCCTTATCATAAATTATTTCGACTTGACCTCTGGGTATTTCAAGTTCAATCCCCTGTTCAGAATGGGCTGACTTCATTCCGTAAATTTTGTTTCGATTGTTCATCCTTTCTTCGTTTGATTGTATTTTCACTCCTGTCGATTCCCGTCGCTTCTCATTTTTTATGGTCACGATATCTGAGTCCTTGGATGTTGATGAGTGCTTTCGATTTCTGGCTTCTAAAACATCTTCAGGATTGATTTCAGTAACCCTCTTCTTTCTTCGAGGAGCTTTTTCGAGAACGCTTGGTTTTTGGCTTTCTTCTTCAGTGGCACTCGAAACGGAAGTTTTCTTCACCCTGGGTGGTCTAACCGGATGTGAAGCCTTGGGCCGAGGCGGTGGTGAATGACGACCATTCATAATTTTACTGGATAAGCTTGGTTCTCTGGCGCTCGAAATTACAGAGGCAAGAGATACACAACCAACTCCGTTCGTATGTCGAGGTCTTCTCCTGTTAGTAAATATTAAAAAATTATTCAAAATTTCCGAACTTTAACGCATTTAACATGTTTTATTATTAATCTAGCAAACCCTGATCCCTGGCTTTGTAGTTAAGAGAGGAAGAGTTAGCTCAAAACCTTAGGAAAAAAAACATTTTCTTCAAGTTTTGTGACTTCCACTATCTGCAGTATCCATTATATTTATTTTTTCAACTCTTCTAGTTCCTCTGCTGAACAGTTACCTCTTTTCTCCCAATTTACTGATAACCTTTCTTATGTCTATCTTCCTCTTCCTATTGGACTGATATGAACTAAATATTTTTACTTTCTCCCGTAGTTCAGTTCCTATTTTTCACCTTTCAACCTTGTGTTTATTCCTCTATCTCTTCCCTTATTTCTATATTTGAATTTATGATGTACCATCACATTTTCTATCGATTTGTAAGTATCATCTTTGATTATTCTTCCATCTTTTGACCTTTTATTCCTCCACTGATTCTCTTACCCTCCATTCCCTCCACTCTTTTACATTCCATTTCCTACCCTCCTACATTTATGTTTTTACTGATATATTCATTACTCTTCTCCTATCCCGACTGGGGAAAGTTTCCTGTGTCTCCCTTTCCATTTATCCAATTTTTTGTCCTCATCATCATTCCGGTGATAAGTCTAACGTTTCTATTCTTATTTCTACTTGCTTTTTGTACGTCCCGCTTCTGTCAGCTTTTTTTCTCTCCCTCCCCATCTCTTGCTCTACAATCCTCGTTTTTCAACAGGAAATATGTTCCAAAATTACAGCTTTTTTAACAGCCTGCTATGCCTCCCTTCTCTCTCATCTTTTAATTTTTACTCCTTTTCGTAAAAACTTCCTACTCTTCTATCTGACGGATGCAATATATTTCCTAACTAAGATAGTAATAACAAAGAAAGAAATGAAACAGGATAATGAATATGAAGAGAGACAGAAAGTACCTGAGGAATTGAGAAGATCTATATGAAAAAAATGGTGTAGAAGACTACGGTAGAGAAAAAAGAAAAGATCTGGAGAAGATACAATGATTGCAAGAACGTAGTAAAATATAGTAAACAAATGAAGAAAAAGTAGGAAAAGAGAGTGAATGATCTAAAGAAAAAAATACTTTCCAAACATGTTATAATGAGCTACGAGCAGGGTGAGAAATGAAGGTGGAAAAAGTTGTGTAGGAGATAAAGAGGAAGATGAAGAAGACGACAAGAAACCTGACGAATAAAAAATTGGAGGAGGATAAATATAATTACAAACAAGGCGTGGGAGGAGCGGGTAGTGTTAAAAAGAAAATTTATGAGAAAAAAATTATCTCACCAAATCAGGAAGATTTTCAATTGGGAAAATATTAATGGATGGTAATAGGTTCAGGAATTTAGAAACTGGGAAAGGGTTGAATTAGAATGATAGAGATGTTAAGGGGATACAAGAAGAAGGAAACGAAATGAAATCAGACAAATGTTATGGATAGTAACAAAATTACAAATGGATACCCCTCCAGTTTGTCTTTTATTTAATCTATTAACAGAAAATCTAGAAGAAGAAATGAGGAAGGGATAAGGAGTTATGGAAGTTGAAGTGGAAAGTATAGCCATCTCGATGTATGCCGATGTAGCATTGTTAGCGGAATACGAATAAGGGTTGGCATTGAATACTGGTCTATAGAAATATGCAGATGGATAGACGTCGTTACGTTATATGGGAAAAAGTTTGATTCATAATAAGAAGAATGAGCAATAAGACGGGAAGTTTAAGAAACGTTAGCTGGGAAAACGAAGCAGTTATGGGAAACAGAGAGAAGAAAGAAGCTAAGTGTAAGGGATGTAGTGCCAATTTTTTTCTGTCTACTTGTTTACTTACCCCCCCCCCCGAACTTTTCCTCACGCAGCTGACGGACCAAGAGACTCTTTGCTGATTCACTGCCATAATGAGGAACAAAATACGATAAAAAAAATTTTTTAGTTTTGCAATTGGTGATTCAGAAATGTTATATCCAAAATCTACAAATAATCGCGATTCCAGCGATATTTTACTTGACTTAGTAGGTTAGAAATAAGATGTCCTTTCGGAAAGTTCAACAAAGTTAAACTGCGATAGTTCTTGATGTCCCAGTTCTCAATAATTTTGAACTGCCATAGAGCGATGAATCGATTGATCCTACTTGAATAAAAGTTAAAGCTTGTTGATGACGCAGATCCAGTGTATGATGTTGAATGTCTCCCAAAATCATACCAAAAGCGCGCAATATTCCCGAACGGTCATCTACCCAAGTACTAGCCGCGCCCAACGCTGCTCAACTTCCATGATCGGACGGGAACTGGTTTGTTGAGCGTGGCATGGCCGCGCCATGCCATGTATTTTTTGAAAATATTTTTGAAAGAAAAATACGTTTAATCAGAATTTGGATTGTTTTATTTTCTGCGATAATTCTTTCCTACTGATATTTGGCCTATTCTCGAAAAATTCTTATTCTTCTGGAATGCAATCAAAGTTGAAATAAAAAAGCTTGAAATTGAACGAGGCAGAAAATTAATATTTTTTGACATTTCAACAAGTTGGATTCGAAACGTTTCTGAATTCCTGTTACTTTCGAATTTTTTCATAATCAGTGGAATGCAAATAAAACGGTTGAATATTACTGCGGTACTTTTCATGTATATTCCAATGCTTTAAATTTTCATTGTTTCCAGAATTTAAGGCGATCGTAAGTCTTGAAGATTTTCAAATTTCCGATCTTTTATTTAAAACGTCTTCTAAACTCTATTTTAGAATGAATGTGGAATAATAAAAAGAGATTTTTCACACGTGAATTAATTCTCTCATTAGAAATTAATTAAGATTGTCTTTTTAAGAAAGAGGAATCTTGTATTTCGATGAACCTAAACATTATCGGAAGAAAAAGATTCTAACTTCAACTTACCAAGTCAAGTAACATATCGTTAGAAACGCCAAAGACCTCAGATTTAAAAAATAAGATTTCTAAATTACTTATTGTATTTCATTCCTTAATAGTACAAAGGACCCCCTACGAGTAAAGGGTCGTCGAACAATCACTATGTGCGGATGCCTAGCAGTTAGGTAAACGGCGATCAAAAAAAAATCGCCAGTTTATAATTTGTTGGTTTCAAAGTTCAAAAGGGCTGGAAATAGGTAAATAAAAGAGATTAAAGGGTTCGAGAGTTTACGACGTGGGGAGAGTAGAGGACAAAGTTGTTTGGAAAAGTTGGTTTGTGAATAAGTGGAAGAAACATTACATAGACCATGAAGTTATAAAACTAAGAAATAAGGACAGAAAAGTGGAGAAAATAATAACAAGATGGAGTCAAATTATAACAGATGATATGAAGAGATGTAGCATGAGTGGTTGACAAAATACTTTCAAAAAGAGGCTGGAGGATAGACGAAGCAGAGTGCTGAAGAGAATTGAAGATTTCAATTAGGAGATGAAGTAAAGGCAGGCAGGGAGAATGGGAAAAGGATTTAAAAAATATATAATATTGGAGAGTCAAGATTATAAGATGCGTTTTCCAGGAGATGAAGGCACAAGGAAAGGAACAAGCAGGAATTAGAGATTCAGAGAAAGTAAGAAAGATTGGGGTAGCGAATATAAGAGGAGGATAGTGATTTGTCAATGTATGTTTAAGAGAGTTGATTTAGGAAAATGGATATGGAGAAGTAATTTTGAAGAGAGAAAGCAGTACCTAAAACTGAATAGCATTTAAAAGTCTCAGAAGAAACATTGAATCTAAAAGAGAGAAAGAAGACGGCGGCTGATGAATTTTTCATTTCAGCACCTTCCACCTTGAAAAAAAGGGCCTTACCTGTTGGCATCCAAATCAGCAACAAGTGCGCGGTACAGCGTGGCAGCAGCTGCCACAGCATCTTCTTCAGTTTGACAAGCAAAGGCGTGGCACTCAAGAAGCCTGGCGACCCCAGGTCGTCTCATTACAACCGCAAAAATTGGCGGATAACTTTCCACCTCGTTACTCAAACCACGCATCGTTCGATAAAGGTCAGAGTGCTTTTCTTCACCTCCCAAATTGGAATCATCACCGACCAGCGGCATGAAGGCATGATGGATGCCATTTGCTGTCTTCTTAGATCGAAGTCTCAATGCACTCCAAACAGCAATTCTTCTGAAGGGATTACTCTTCTCACATGTTTCCGAAAATCGATAGGTTAAACCTCTACGAGAAACCTCTAATTCTGCATCTGTGGTTTTCTCCATCCGTTCCAATAATTGCCGGAGTGGTTCCTGAAGACCTCGAACACTTGCCACTCGACCTCCTACAGGAGCTGCTCCCATGTATTTTACCTGATGGAGAACGAATTGATGTCGAATTTTTAAGAGGAGGTTTCTTGATCAACAAAAATTCGAAAGGGGTATAATTGAGCAGACGTGAAAGTTAAACGGAATGTTCAATGCGAGATGAGATCTCGAAATAAGATGTACAGGAATTCAGGACGTTTTGACATCAGCTCGATTGACTCAATTATTGGAGATGCTTTTGACTCACACGCCTTTGAATTTGGTGCTTTCTGGTGTTGAACGAATATTTTCTACAAAAACCCCCTTTTTATTCAACGTTTCCCACATTAGCTTAAGACATAAATAATTTCACGCTTTTTATGATCAAATTTAAGTCTTGTCATTTTATTTAAAAGTCTTAAAATTCAACACTCTTTTCAAAACTTCTATAGAGTATTCCGAAAATAAATAACTATAAATAGTTTAATTTAATACAAAATCATCTGAAGCATTTGAAACGGTTCTAGAATGAAATTTCATTCTTGTACAGTTTTAGCCTATTAATTTCAGATGCATTAATTGAATATCTGAATTATTTATTATAAAATGTGAATTATACAAAATGAACCTATCCTTAATATTAGTTGTTGAAAATGTAAACATTTAGAATTCAATAATAACTCAACCTCAAGAATGAACAATTTTTATAGGTGGAAGAATTTTCAAGCTCACATGCTTTTCAATTACAACTTTCCTTTTTTACTGAGTCAAAGAATTTCTGTTTTAGAAAAGCAGTTTCCAATAAAAATGTAAGTCACTTTTTTCTTACGTTTGTTTCTTCGAATTTATTTTGAATACCATCAAGGAATTTAATCATGTTTTCAAAATTATAAATAAGAATTATAAATTGGATGAAACGCCGGAATTTTCAACTTTTACCGTTCTTTGTACCAGAAATCGACACCTCCATCGTTTTTTCTAAAACTTGTCTGCATAAGTCTACGATAAAACGTCCACATAAATAAACGAGGAAGTCCGTTAGATTTCGCGTTACGTACTAGTGAGGAAAACAAAAATTCTCATATTATGGTTTTAGGACGTTGTAACTCATTCAAAACATGTCTCCGACTTTTAAGGCAATCATGTTAAACTCTTTTTTCTGATAAGTAGCCGGAGGCCTAGAGCATTGATCTAAAGACTATTCCCCTCGCGGGATTTGGAGCCAGTTGAAGCTTGACATATAATTTTAGACGGGACGAATCGAACAAATCTAGTTTGGCCAAGTTCGACAAATTAAGTGCACACATTTTTTGCTGTTTCTTTGAGGAATGAACATTGAAAAACGAGGTGCAGAAAAAAACCATAGTTTCGAATTGAGTTTTTTTTTCTAATTTTCAAATCGTTCTATTTTGAACTTAATTTCGTCTTCCAATTTTTTTGTTCAAATGATCTTGGACACTTTCAACATTAAATTATTCCATTTTGCAGGCTTTTTATTTAAAAACACACGAACAAAAAAATTTTATTTTATAAATCTACAATAGCTTATAAAATTCCGTGTTGAAGTTGTTTGAAATACATCTTAAAATTCGAATTGTTCGGTTCAGATGAATGTATATAGAAATATTTGATTTTTATGGTTTCAGTTTCGAAATATTCGCGATTCTGAACATTTTTTCATTTTCAGCGTTTCCGTTCATGAATTTGTTGTCTTCAAAGGATTGGAAATAAAGTAATTCATTTAATGTTTAAATTTCGGACTGTTTACTTCTAAATAATAAATTTGAAAGTGCACAAATCCTAAAATTTGATTCCTGTTCTCATTTTTATACTGTGATAAATATTTGATGGGATTCTCACTCGAATTCTCCAAACTTTAAATGTTATTTCTGAAATGTTCGAACTCATACAAAATCTTAAAGAAGCAGCCATCATAATTAAAAAAAAAATAGAATTTTTTTGCATTTTTCGATAGAATTATGTAAGTAAAATCTAATTTCTAATGGAAAAGAGGTTCCGTTACCAAACTTGAACTACTTCCTAACATGCAAAAATATTCAATTTTTCGCTTCAATTGTGATGGCTGGTATTTTGAATTTCCACATGATTTTGAAAGTGTGGCAAAAGCTACCATTTGCTTGTTGCTGAATTTTTTCCAAGTATATGGGAAAATCCAAGCGGCCTGCGTGTCCTCTTAATATTATGTGATTGGACTAAAAATTTTAAACTATCTTTATCTCCTTTAGGGCTCAGAGCCCAACATTCTAAATGTAAAATACGGACCACATTGAAGTATATTGTCCAATAGCATGAAGACTTACGTACATTTTTGAAAAACAGAAATTGAATTTTTTTTTTGTTGAATGCTTTGAGGTTCGAGTTAAAAATGGTAGGTACAATTTTGAATTTGTTAATTTCGGAAATTTATAATTCGACTTTGTGTGAATGGTAAATTTTAGGTCTTTGAATTTTTCTAGCTTCCTAATTGCAATAAACAATTTGGAATATATTTGTATTTTTTTTAAATTAGAATTTGGGATATAACTCTTGTATTATTCAAAATTCATGGTCATGGTTATTGTAATTTGATTGTAAATCCTATGCCATATTTAGAATTGTATCCGTTTGCATCATTTAAATGGATCGATGCAGTTCGTAATACCGGTGAAGAAATAAGGATTGATGAGTTGATGAAGTGATCGGTCTCGATTGATTTCATTAAGTAATCGAAAGCAACGTGGAAATCAATTCCAACTCATTTCATGTAGTGTATAGTGTAATTAGTGTACAGTAGTGAAAATCAGATAGCGTGATTTGAATGTGCACCCATACGCGAATCAAGTTCAACGTTGCGAATTACGAAACGAACCGGTCGTGAGTGATCAGTAATGCGTGATATACTCCCGATCCTGAAAAAAACAGTCTATACCGAAGTTAACGCGGTTTAGCAAGCGAAACAAAATGATAAATTTCGACAGTGAATATTTGAAGACAGAAAAAATGTATTTATCTACAGCCTACTCCTTTGAAGGAGACTTCTCAGCTCAGAGGATTAAAATGATGGAGACTTCTTTTGTCTGAGGTACTCATCAAAAGTGAAAACAGAATAATTATTGAACTTCTCAGGCAAATAAATGAACAATCTTGACTTCTATTTAGGAACAAATAAATTTCTATTTTATTGAAACTTTTGGCAATCGATCAAAAATAATTGAAGCTACAAGAGGATGATTTGTTTTTATCTTGTAAGACAACCAGCAAGTCATTTTTTCCACTTTTTGCAAGCCTTGCAAAAAAAAAAAATAAATAAATACGCGAGGTAAAGAGAAATTTTCGAAAGATATTTCCTAGCACTTTTTCAGGGGTCAAATTTGGTGCTTTTGACTTTTTTTTCGCATTGTGTCGTTTTGTAAGGAAAAACGTAAATCTTTGTTCTTCAGGACGCTTCAAATTAGGACGAATCTATAAAACAATCCAAAGGAAAAAAAAGTGGGATACGGAACCTAACACGTTTCGTTTTAGGCTGACTCATATGTACGAAAAATTCTAGACCCTGATACCAATAAATAAGCTTCTTCGCACTAAAATCAGCAAAAAAAATGTTATTTAACTGAATTCCTCATATAATTACATTAGTTCCAAAACTTTTGATGCAAAAGAATTCAAACGGGAATCATTTCACTTTTTAAAACTTGAAATTCAACTTGAACGATTCCAAATTAACTGTGTTTAAAATGAAGCAATTTAGATTAAGAACTCTGGATCCTCCAAGTTTTGTATACTTTTGCTTATTTGTTTTAACATATTGTTAATAATGATAGAGTAAAATATCTTGATAGTTCCGTAATTTCAACTTTGAACCGACCAAAATTGAATAATTTCAGTGATAAAATATTCAAACCATTTTTAAGTTATATTCTTTTAATCAAGTAGAATTAAATATAAATCATTTAAATTCTGAGTTCAAGCTTCACGCATTCGAAATTCCCAATTGAACATATCCTTACTAGATTCCTTGTTGTTGTAACAAGAAGAGTTTCAAATGAATAATTGCAAAATCAAACTTTCAAAATGGAAAAGTATTTTCATATGTATGACAGAAAGGAAGGAAAATATTGGAATGGGTTCAAAATTGGATAATTTTACATTAAAACATTCAAATTTGTTACAGCCAATGAACGTTACTCTCCGTGTATGAAACAGTTTACTTTTTTTCTCCTTTTTCGGCTAAGAATGTTAATGTTTCTAGCTTTTTTCGTAAATGAGTGAATTTTTCGTAAATTTTTTCTTGTTATGTTGATATTAAGAGCGTTATTTATTACTCTTATTCGATCTCTCAACAAATAAAATGTTTCAAGAAAGAGAAATGTTGGGATTCAGATGGCATTAGCATAAGTGAAAATAATGCACATCTGTGCGTGTACCGCCTTCGTAGTTAGTAGTAGATGACAATGAGATCCACACGTTGCCCGGAAGTAGCAATTTACATTGCTTATTATTTCAAAGCCATGATTATCGCGATCAAGTTTTTTCAATGTTTTCCTATTATATTACTCATTCAATAAAAAATAAAGCTTTATTAAAGGGCAAAGAAACGTTCTGGAATACAAATTCTGCCTCCTAGTATAAACATTCACAATACATAAACCTTATATATTATCAATTTATTTAATTTGCATTTATTTGCAAATCTATGAATCCTATAAAGACTGCATGTACCTGTTAAAAATGAAACCCAAACGTGAGAAAGTTTAAATGTTTCAAATGTTTGCCCTCAGAGAAAAACTCATGGTTAAACAATGGTCTCTGTATGTTGGAACCCCTTTCTTGATTTCAAAACTATTACTTTCTGGCTTTCTTAACTGCCCCTTTTCATCAAGAAATATGGAGGTTGAATGCAGAACGATAATTCACTCAAACGAAAAAAGTGATCTGCTTTTTATGGACTACATTCGACCGGTTACAGTGTCCCCTTAACCCCTTCTTACCCACTGAACCAAATTTGGTATAACTGGTTGCGAGAATGCATCAACTTAACTAATTAACGCGAAAATTTTATATTGAAAATCTTTGCATATTGATATGCGTGGTTGATACAGTCAATTTATGTATGTAATCATTCAAAATGACCTACTCAAGGTTTTTAACTGTTCCACTGTTTCGAACTGATCCAATTTCGAGGATCAGTGAAAGTTCCCTTCAGGTTGTCAGGGAAAAATTAAATTGTTACCAAAGCCAGAATCTGCCAAGTATGCATACATTTCAATTTATTAATACTTTCACACATTTTGAGGAGGTATGTTCGGCTGATTCTAACAAGTGCTGCCTTGAAAATAAAAGAGTTTCCAACATAAAAAAGTTGAAATATGGTTTTCTCCGAGGTTTTCCTCTTAAAAAACTATTTTTATTTGTAGCAGTAAGTGAATAATAATATTATTTATTTGAACTATAATTCAGCAGACTCGTATTAAAGATACATGAGAAAAAGTATTAAAACCATTTTTTTTTTCATATATGTTTGGTATGTAATTTTCAGAGATTCTTAATTGCAATGATTTTATTCTTTCTGCAAAAATAGTAGGATCCTTAACCGGAACAGAATAATTTTCAACCAAATAGTTGCATTCTAACCCAAAAAGGATCAATTTTTAGCTAATAAGATGAACTTTCTACCGA
>WSXT02194442.1:0-19380 GCA_011762715.2 Neuroterus valhalla
TTAAATTTGATATACGGCATATGCAAATGACTTTACTCACTTGTATATTAAATTTCAGTCGGTTTTTTCTAACAGTGATTTGAAGGAAGAAATACAGTTTTTATAATAAACATATCAATATTAATGCATTAATCACAGCATATGCACGCAAATGCAAGTGGCCATGGATATATTTTTGTAGTTACGTTGATACATAAACAGGGATCATCCGACAACTAGGAATACCTTTTTGGGACCAGTTTTTGCGTGAAATTGAAGAAAAAACCTCTCACTACTTGTTCATTCCAGCTTTGAGCGTGAAAATGGAGAAATTCCTTCGCAAATAAAAAAAAAAAAGTCTATGAAAACCTTGCGTATTTTTATTAGTATCCATTGGCGTAATTGACAATTATTTCTATATTTATTAACAAAATTTAATGAGTTAAGGATAAAAATATATATCAGAACGAAGGAAAATGGATTAAAAAGGATTTTTCAATCCGTTCTACTTTCAAACTTTGGGAACAACTTTTATGTTCTTTTCATTCGACGTAACCTCCATTGACGTAACCTCCATTGACGTAACCTTACTTTCAGCTCGTCAGGGGCAGCCTGACATTCAACTGTGCCTCTCCGAAAAACTTTTGCAGAAAAGCTACGAGAACGGAGTTTTTTTGATAAATTATTTTGTTTTAATCATAAAATCACCGAAATGAACAAAGAATATGATTTTCAAAATAAAAACCGGGAAAATATTCTTCTTATTTAGAAAATGTTTGATTTCTTACAATCCTGAAATTCGTTTGGCAGATTAAGAGAGGTTATGTTCATATAATCTAGCTTAGTCTAACCAAAGATATTAATTTCTTTGGTCGGACTCTAAGCTGCATTAAAGTTTCGTAAAAACTTTTTTTCATGGAAATGGTGTTTATTCATCAATTTAATCAAATTTAAAAATATATATCATTATATTTGTCATGGAAATTGTATTTATTTAGAAATTCGAATCTTTTTACGATGTGTCATTATGTTTTCATAGTAGGGAAATAAATAGCGAAACGGCCATCAGTAAAAAGTAGAAATCAGATTCACCAGCAGAATTTTTCAATTAAATCAAATATAAATTAAACTTTTTTAAATAAATTAAATATAGATAATCAGCTAGACGACACAGAAAGACGGGGAAGAATCTGTCATAAAAGGACGCTTGAAAAGCTCAATCTCTAAGAACCGATTTTATATAGATTTAGTTATTATTTTTTATAAATAATTAAAAACTTTTAATTCTAAATTTCGAGTATCTAAGAAATTGACGTTAATACAAAATTAGGAGCAATTGTATATTTTGTATCAAAGTCGGTTGTTACGACTGCAAAAAATTTATGATATCCAAAAATTATTATTATATGTTATTATGAAATTAGGAATAATGTTATTGAATTAAATTATGATATCAACAAATAAGAAGAATGCAATTTCTATACCTTAAATCTTCTATTTTCAAACTATATACAGAGATTGGTTTATTTTATCTAAAAAAAATGGATAATAAGATAAAGCGTGACGTCAAAAAGCTCCACAAGCCTTCAAAATAAGTTTGTAGCGTGAATACTTTTAGAATTTCTTATCATTATTATGGTTACATATATACATATAATTGTAATTATCAAGAATTTAACATTTTTTCATATCGAGAAACGATACCAGAATTTTTTAAATACAAAATTTATTCTATTAATTATTTTATTTGATAATTTTATTTTTATTTTATTATCATACCATTAGGCCAAATCCCTTTCGGAGTAGGCTAAACTCGTTAACGTTTCATCATTGTAAACGAATTTTCATTGGTTATATTTTTACACTGAGTGGGCCACCAATCCACTGCAGGAATCTGCTAGAGATTCTTATAAACCTGCTCAAATAAGAGCAAGTCGAATTTTGGGATTATCAATTTTTACACAAAAAATATTGGACCATTGTACTTCATAAAATTTTTTAAAAATAACGCGTGACAGGAGAGCATGAATTTACTAAAAAAATCTTACTTTTCTGATAACTGATGTTATTAAACGCTGTTGAATTTGTACCTATTCATTATGTAAAGTGGGTTTTATTATTCCGGGTTGTCCCTTGAAATAGGTTTGGCTCAAATTTAGCACATATCGAATCGCAAATTCAAAGAAATTTTATTTCAGAGCGGGCTGAAAAATTTTCCGAAATCAAAAAACCTAATACCAAAAACATTTGACGATCCAGCAATGTTAATAATTCGTTTTCACTCTACACAACTAAAGCAAACACAAAATTGAAGAATTCTATACTTTTGAGAACTCAGGAAACAGATTTTTGTACTGCAAGAAAAAATCCTCTGAATCGAAGATAAATATACATTGGCTCTCGATCAGCAAGAAGTTTCTTTGATTGGAAGAAATTTCTTATGATAAAGATTTTCTTCTTTTCAAAGTTATTTTCGGTTGAATAAAAAAATTACGTTCAAGAAACTGTTTTTTTTTTTATTAAAGAAAAATATTTTTCTGGGTTATATTTATCTTGAAAAAATATGTTTACATGATAATTATATTCACAATTAAAATTTGAGACATAATTCGCTTCATGTCTCTAAAGATGAGGTTGAATATTATTCCAGACACATTTTATGCAAAAAATGGTTTGTTGTGTAGAAGGAATAATTTCGTCAATTTGAAAATGTTATGGAGCAAAATAATCGTTTTCTAGATCAAAAAAGTATTATCTTTCCAAAATCAAAATATAAATGTATTGTTTTAAGATTGTAGCGAGGGAAATAAATGGATAAACCTACAGAAGAAATTCTGTTCTTGGCGGCAATTCGATTCCCTTTGGTTATCCAACAACTTCTAGCGAGGCCTGATCTCCTGGTGAACTCGACCAGGTAACTTCAGTCAAGTGTGACCATCATCAGAACCTGTTTCGAACACACACGATCCTCAGCAAAGAAAACCTCTGCGACCTGTTCAGCAAAAGATGGCGTTCCACTCCCATCCATTGATATCCTTTGATGTCAATTACTGAACAGGAAAAATATCATTAAAACTAATTTGAAATGCAAAAATAATTTGCAACTATTCATTTATTAAACTATTCTATTATTTATTTTTTTATTTTATTTATTATTTTATTATTTTATATTCACTATTATTATTATTAATATATTTTTAGTATTTTATTTATTATAATTCAAGATTAATATCTAGAATAATATGTAATTAAAACTTCATTTTGTTCGTGAATTTATCCACAATAGTTTACACATAAATAAAATGTATAAGTTTATAATTTACGTTCTGCTCGTATAAGTTAAGGTTCTGCTCATATAAACATATGTACCATGTTTCTTATACATAGATGTTTTCTGAAGTCGAAACATCAATTAATTTTTTGCTCTAATGATGAACATATCTGGAAAAGGAAGTTTTGAAAAAAATGAAACAACTGTATTTGAGTAGGATAATAAATTCAACATGAAACTATTTTTTATTCTCTTCTGCTTAATAATATTTCAATTTTTACTAACAAAATGAATTGAATAAAATGCACTCCTCAGGTTGTCATGTGGAAAGCAGTAGAAAGCGATGGCTCTATTAATCCATTTTTAGAAGTAAAAGAATATGACGGATAATTTCGTTGAAATAACTATAACAATATAAATCCAATGAACCTTATAAATAGATTAACCTTATAAATAAATAAACATGAATAAACTTACAGTCGTACGTATCTTGTATAAGTTGCAAGTGACTCAACGTAGCAGCTTGATGTCGATTCCGAAGCGCTCATCCTAGAGAAACTAAGATTTCCTAAAGCACGTAAGAATATTTTTTTTACTCATGCTCCATCTGTCTAACATTGAATGTATATCAGATTCACAACATTCCTGATGACTTGTTTCCCTAAAACCGTAAAAATTTCAAGTTTTTCCCTGAAAAATTTTATATATCGAAGCAGGAGAACAGCAACGTGTCGAAGCAGTATTACATCCACGCGACTATTTTGCGAGATATTCCAGAATTTTCAAAGAACCTGGAAGTACTTGCTGTGAGTCGTTGACGAAGGCCTCATTATCTTTACACAACAAACGCACATTGAGTGAAAATATTTGTTACCCAATATCATCAGAATCGTGCATAGAGCCTATATTCATAAAGCGGAATCAGAAAACTTGATCTGTTTATGACAGAAAAGATATTTCAGTGTTTTCTTTTAGGGAGCAGACTATATTGCAGAAAATAATAGAAGAGGAAAATATAAATTGTTAATATGTATCAAGAATAATGTTTTTTTTTTGTTCTAAAAAAAAGGATTTTCAAAGTCGCATCAGAAACTTACAAGGTATAGATAGAATATAATTTTTTGCACAAGTGGTTTTCAAACACGAAATGTGACAACAAGTGATGAAAGTCAATGTTTTTTCGACTATCGCAGTAGTAAAAACAAGTAATGGTTATCCAGCAGTAATGAAACGGTCGAGTAAAGAGCCGATTGACAATCAAGTGACAATACATTTTGCGAATGATCAGGCGAACACAGTGCTATTAGAGCTGGTATGGCGATTGACCTAGTCGGAGGTTCGCGGCAACTGGCCCGCACAACTTTCGAGTTACAAAGTATCAGGAAAGCATATCAGTGTCCTAGTCGCTATTGCTTGTGAATAAACCACTCTCCTCGCCACTCTCAATTAGTACGACTCATTGTTATTATTATAATTGAATGGAAGTGGAATCAATTAAAAGTCGATTTAAAAAAGGGACCTGCAAATTGAATATCATTTTTTTAATTGCTATATGGAAGTTGGGTGATATTTTTCAATAAGCATGAAGACTTTTTTCTTAAATTGGTTAAAAAAAGTCTAGTTTGCTGGGGAATGGAGTGGAGAAAGGGTAGTCGAAATCTTGATGTAACGGAAATGGAGGACGAAATTTGAAAACAAAATTCGCAAACAAATTTTTTTTTTGAAAATTTTGAACAAAATGTTGTATACAAACGTAGTTTATTGTTTTCTAAGGCTTTTCTCAAAATATCAACTCGATATCTAATTCGGTGTAGACGGAGTTGTTGCAAAAAAAAGATGTCGGTAAGGTAGGAATCGGGTAAGTTTGACATGGCCTTAAATCATTTTTTGATAGGACTTGTGGTTTCTGCTTTTTTTTGCAAAAATAATTTATAAATAAAAATCAATTGGAATTTGAGAATTAGTGAAAATATGAGAATAACAATTGTGTAAAGACCAAAAATGAAATTATTTCTATGGTAAATGAAAGAAAATCAAGTCAAAAATATACAGAAATTGGTAAAACTATTACAAAGTTTCAAAAATGTTGGAAAATTTTTTTTTAGTTTTGTGTTTGGATGCAGAAAACTCAAATGGTCCTTGACCAGGTGCCCATTTCATAATTTTAGAATTTGTTTCTACAAGTTTACCTGATTATTCCCAGCATAAATCGATAAATAGTGTCCGAAATGACGTGACCTTGTAAAAATACGAATTTGAACAAATTGTTCCTTATCCAGTTGTCATTTCTCCTGTCTTCAAATGATTCCACAGTAGTTGTTCCAGTCTCCTTTGGAAGGCTCTAATCACTGGTACACTATATCAAGAAATCTGGAGAGCTTTATGCAATTTTACTTGAGGGTCTCGGGAATTGTTTTGATAATAAAAAATGAAGAATGTGTCACTGAAGACCTGTCTTTTGATGATAATGATAAATTTTGGAGAGGTGGTGGGTGGAGTCTTTCGTTGCATTGTACCGCCTTTAACAAATACTTAGAACCAGGGTAGTAGGATAGACTTTTTTCCCTTATCGACCGACGGCTGCCAGTCTGCCACCTGCCACGTGCCTGACTGAGTTACACTTTTCTAGAGCATGTTCGCCTGCGATCGCAAGACTCGAGTGTGACCCGGCCTGGGGACATGGGCACGTCCTTAACAAAGGTCAATGACCTCGGTGGACGCATTGAGAATGGATCTGACGGAGTAGTGCTGGTTACGTGCATATCTTGTAATGTGCAACCCGAGAAATGAAATGTATACAGGCACGCATTGCCATCCAAACAAAATTTTTTGTTTTCTATTTTATGAGAAAAGATTAGCCTAATTTTTGGAGGATGGATATTAAAATAATCGTTAGGACCCCCTTTTTCAAAAAGGTTTAATTCTAGTATTTATTTATTGTGTACATCTTTTTAAAATGAATATTTTTCCTAGGAAGAAATTTTTTCGTATCTCTTATAGTCTTTCTGAAAAATGGAATTTTCGATTATACATAGAATTTTTCACGACTGAAGCAAACACTATGCAAATAATAAAAAAAAATGGTCAGAACTGAAGTTGTAGATCTTTTTAAAATGAATAATTTTGCTCACTAACATTTCTTCGTCCTAAAATGTAAAATTGTGAGAAAATTAAGATGTTGCGCCAACAATGGCGTACAGCAGATTCTAATAACTCAACAGCTGATATGAAAAACTAAAAAAGCATATGTGATAGTGGCCATCCATCAAAATAACGTAACACATTTGAGGGGGGAGGGGGTCTATCCTAGTGTTACGTAATGGCAAAAAAACTACAAGGGAAATTGACGAAAAGCGATATACATGGGGGGGGGGGGGTTCTGATATTGCCGGAAACTTTCATCACGTAATTTATGGATGGCTCCATACAAATATTATCATTCAATTTTTTTTCGAATATTCCATATTCAAATTTCCGCGCGTCAATTGTAAGCGACATCTGGCCGAGCTTTGAAAAACTAATTTTAACACGTGATTGCGTAATGTGCGAATGCAAACGTCAAAACGTCATCGACGATTCGACGCAAGTGGTTCGTTTCTCTGCGCCTCAGTTTGACGTTTAGATGTTCGGAAACCGGTAAAATGACAGTGTAATAAAAGGCAAAAAACATACATAGTTCCTATCCAAAGAAAAATTCCAAGTCCTATTGTCTCAACAGTTTTTAAAAATGACGGATTCCGAGAATGACACCTTCTGCAAAAAGATGAGAAAGGCCACCAGAGAAATTCACGCTGTCAGTGATGCTCTTGTCAACGCCAAATTAGTTTTTGGTACGAAATTCAATATCTTCTAGAAACCATTATCATATTAACAAATTGAATTATAAGCGAACACTGCGCAAACCTTACCTATCTGTAAAAATGTCTTCTTTCTTTGGGATTACGCTCCAATTAGAAACCGTTTGAAATATTTTCTTGGATTTCTGTAAATTCATAAACAAACCCTTGTAATTCAGGAATATTGTATTTTCATACTGTTAGTTTTCTGTTGAAAAAATGGGTTAATTTCATTCATAAATGTTCAGTTTTTCTTGTTGCTGAATGATCATTGACCACTAGGTGGCGGAATATAAAAGCGCGAAAATGTGAAAAATTCAAACATGAGCTGAGAAAAAATGAGTTTAATGAGAATTGATTGTTCATTTTTTATTTATTTATGTTTAAAGAACTGCATATTTTAAATTGTTTAATGAGTTTTAGAGCATATGTATTCAGGGAGTCCAAACGGTTATGGACAGAACGTATTTTTAGAAAATCAATAGCTTCAAAACGTAGAATCAATTTTTGTCAAGGTAAAAAGCTTACCAAGAATTTTATTATAGATATTCAATTGATTTTGATGTTTAATCTTATTACTTCAATGTGCAATGTGATACAAATTTTCAATTGATCCAATTTGAGTTAAGACATTCCTACAAAATGAAGCATAGTCTGTAATTTTTTTTTCTCGATTTAAATAACTTGTCCATTACTTATATTATGTAATCGAAAACTCACCATTTTCTTAATATCAAAAATTTTTTATCAATAATTTGTCATCATAATTTATGATTTCAATTTATAAATATGTCATAGATTTTGAGCTTCCTAATGATAATTATCTCTTTTTTTAATTAAATATCAATTATTTCGTGTGTTATTATTATTAATCATATAATAATAATAATATTATAATATATCAATTATTATTATTATTAATTATTACTATGCAGCCGAAACGTCGTCTGATGGGACTCTGAATCATCCTCATAATTTATTGACCCCAAAGTTAGAAAATCAAAAACTAGCTATAATATCGTAATTAAACATATAGGATAACGAAACTTTTAGGCATTCAATTTTCAAATGAGAGTATTGCTAACTCAAAATTATTCCATGATGAGTTTAAGTTTAGATTCTGATGTCAATTTAAGTTCGAGCTTGACGTTTTTTCAAAGCTATCTCTTAAATGCATATATATACATAATTCTGCAAGGAACTCTGATATGACGAAAATGAAATAAAAATAATAGAAAGAATGTAATTTCTTATTTCCCTTTGTAGCTTTTCACGATGATTCAGTTTGGGCAGATGGTCTTCTAGTCTTTTATGAAATATTTCGATACCTGGAAGGAGCAATGGATAGATTAAAAAACACAAAAGTTGGCCTTCTTAATATCCCAGGTCTTCAAAGAACAGAAGCTTTTGAACAAGATCTCGAGTATTATCTAGGAAAAGGGTGGATGAAGAATTACGCCCCGAGGTAATTACTCTTGATATTAGCTTTAACTTATTTTCATCAAAACTAAGAACTTTCAATTTTATTCATGCTCATTTTCAATTTAGGCTATCGACTAAAATTTCCACATAATATTTCAATCATTTCCGATATCAGGGTGGCGATTCGGCGGGTGATTTCGAATTCCTGGTTTTTCACGGTCAAGTTTTTTTTATTTTCCCGGTCAACTAGAAGCAACATATTTATATTGGTCGCAAAACGCAAACATTTTTTTTTAATCACGTTCATTCTAGATATCATTTATCCCAACAGATCAAATATTGCAAAATAAATCAATTTTTGAAAGAATACTCAAATTTTCAACAAGAAAAAAATCATTTTTTTAAAATAAAAATTGGAACAGTTATACTAAAAATTAATAAAGATCAATTTACGATAACAAAAAAAGCTTATTTGCAACAAGATAGTTCATTCTTTAATCAAGGAGATTAATTTCCAAATAAAAAGATAAGTATGAAACTAGAGCACTTAAATTTTCAATCATGAAGGTCAATATTCGAACAAGAAGTTCAATTTTCAAATAGGACGAATAATTTTCTAAAAAAAAAACACAACGTTTCGACAAAATGGTCGAATTTTGAACTAAAAAAAAATCATTTTCAACAAAAAATGGAACAGCAACATTTTTAGTTTAAAAAACCAAGCATAACATTTTTATACTTAAACAAAGAATCTTCAAGTGAAGGAGTTGTGTTTTCGAACAGATAAATTAACTTTTACTGAAAAAGATAAATTGTCAACGAGAATTTGAATACTCAAATTTTAAATTTAAAAAAAATGGATGTTTGACTGCACAAATAAATTTCCAATAAAAGTATGGAATTTCCAATTCGAATATGTTAAATTTTGAGTGAAAAAAATTACTTATAAAAAAGAAAACTTACTTTTAAACAAATTATTAGATTTTTACCAAAATGATGAATCAAATGAAATCGTAAATGTTTAACTGAATTTGTTAGATTTACAGCGAAAAAGCCGAATTTTCAACTGAAATAATGAACCTTTAACTAGAATGGTTCAGTCTTCGAACAAAATAGTTTCTCAAACAAAAAATACAATTTTTCAACAAAATGATTAGAATTTGAACTACAAAAATAAAAAATTTCAAACAAAAATGGAATAGTGACATTTTTGGCTCAAAGAATTAATTTTTAATCCAACATAAGAGTTTTAGCTAACCGTAAAGAAGAATTTTTGAAGAAGAAGAATAACTTCTGAAGGAAAATATAATTTCTACCAAAAAATCGATTTTTCAACAAGGTTTGTGAAGTTTTAACGGAAGAATTGAATTTTCAATTGAAAAAGACAGATTTTCACCGAATTGTCGAATTTTGAACTAGAAAAGATAAATTTTCACTAAAAATGAAACAGTTAAATTTTCAGTTAAAGAAGTTGATTATCAACCAAACTGATGAATTTTCAGGTATAATTAAGAATCTTCAACGGGAATAGATGTATTTTAAGCAAGGAGATGAATTTTTTAACCATATAAAATAATTTTCTACAAAAAAGAGGAATTGTCCTAAAAGTAAATAAATTCTCAAATAAACAGTTCAATTTTCAAATTCAAAAATCAATGTTTACCTAAATACTTGTATTTTGACCGAAAAAAGATTGATTTTTTACAAAGTAGTAACCAGTTCAACCAGAGGTGAATTTTTAATCGAAATAATGCAAATTTAACCAAAAAATTTGATTTTCAATAAGCAAGTTTATATTTTAAAAAAGAAGTTGGTTTATTCACTAAAAAAGGATGAACTTGCAGTAAACATGGTAAACAAGTTTTCTATCATAATTAAGAAATATTTTTTCTTCGGAATACTACTTCTATTCTGTAAAAACTGCTTCAAGTACTTTCTTTACTTAAAATTAATAAGAGGAGACTTGAAGATTGTGACGAATTTTGAATTGGAGAAACGATTTTTTTTAATTCATCTTTTTAAATCCGAATAATAATTAGTTTGAACTGTTCCCGTTCTATGTAAAAAATTCCCTGTTCAAAGTAAAATTATACTTCTTCACCGGAACACCCTGCCCTAAAATAAAAACTGTAATTATGTTCTGTAATTCCCTGTCCCAAGTCAGATAAACGAGGAAAAGCAAATAAAACGTAATAAATATATTTTTTAGAAAACATTTTAGGCAATAATTCTTTCTGTATGTTTGGGCTATCATCAGTTCGATTATCAAATTTCAGTCAGCTAAAGATAATCTCACAGAGCTACAAACGTTACATTCTTTCGATCAAATGATATCTTTTTGATTCATAAAAAGTAAAGCGGTCATTTCTCGTATTCTTTCGGTAGAATTTTTAATAGTTTGGGTTGAGTCAAGTTAATTCCCGGTTTTTACATTAAATTCCCGGTCAATAAAATTCCCGGGCATTTCCCGGTTAAGTCGCCATCCTGGATATGCTCTATTACCATTATTATTTTTTGGATGCCTCGCTTTTTGTTCCATGTTCAATATTCATAGTTGTTAGAGTTTATTATTAGCATTCTTTTTATAAAATACTTATCATTTCTCTTAGAACCAGCGTAGTTAAATACTTGATGCGCCTGAGAGAAGTAGAAGACACCGATCCGTCTCTTCTAATGGCGTATATTTACCACTTGTATATGGGTTTATTGAGCGGAGGAATCATTCTACGGCAGAAGAGACAACTCGTACAAAAAATTTCGCCTTTCAAAGGTGAGAACTTGGCCGGTAACAATATCACCGACTTTGGGGAGTACAACATATTTCAGTTAAAAAAAGAAATGCGCAGCACACTGAATAGGATTGCCGACACGTTAGACGAAGATACGAAAAACAAGTTAATCGAAGAAAGTAAAATAGTCTATTCCCTTAATAACGAAATAATTAGAAGTGTAAGGGGTGCGGGCACTGTGATTGTAAAGAAAATAGTCTACTTCCTCGGCACGATCACTTTGATCGCCCTCGTCTTCCTCTACTTCTTTAAAAAATAGGTTTATAAGTCCTTCCGTTAAGTTATTAAAAACTGTACATATATTTTTTTAATTGCACAACTTCCTGCAAGTAAATTATTACTACCTTTGATAATATTGTTTAAAAGACATAGGACCAATCGGTTGTACTCTATATGGTAATTATTATCATTATCTCCAACAAATTATGCTTTTGCAAAAAAACCAGGGAAGGCCCCGAACCAAGCTTTGGATTTTTATAAAAGTCGTTACCAAGGAGTTTTTCTAGTCTGAGAATACGAATTCGGGTTTAAAAATGGAAAAATTGGAAAAAGCGACCTTGGATTTGCAAATTTTATCAGGGGCTTATAGCTCTGGGCTGGAATTTATACTATTGCTATATCACTTACCTTTACTTATCAATAAAGTGCTTGACGTAATTTTTAAGCGAGAACAGACATTGTGGAAAACTTTGTAAACAGTTGCTTTGCTACCCGTTAAAAAATTAAACAGATAAATGAAAACAGATAAATTAAACAGATAAAGTTAAATACAACAAATTTTGTTTCACTTTGCAGACTAATTGATTCACTTAAATGAAACGTAACAGAAGTGTATTAAATAATATATACATATGCTAATTTTCAAGGAAAAAGTTATAGTGAGTGAAAAAGTGGGTACGTTTAATTATTTTAAAAAACACTGACGCCATTTTTTCCATTATTCAGGGATGAATAAAAGCAAAAGTAGAAATAATTTTGTTCTACAATTTGAGGGGATATCGATTGGTTCTCTTTCTAGCGAAAGTTTCAATTAGAGTTAGGCGTTTTGCTTGGCTCGGAACGCAGTGTCTTAGTAAAAGCTGAGAAGTAGCAATTGCAGCAAAACTCAAGCGCGTTCTGTCCGCTTTTTGTCCTGAAATGTCGAAAATTGAAGAATATATTATGAATTTTATGTGCCAACGATATAAATGGATGATGGACCAACGATATAAATTGAATTCAATGTATACCACTAAAAGAGAAAATAGAAGCAATAATAAATTGCGAAAGATGTATGTTTGGCGATAATTTATACTCCAGATTCTTGAAGTCCAGAAGATAATTAACTGTTTTGTTCGAATTCATATTTCCTTGACGGGAAGAATCATCTTTGGTTGAATCCTAATTTTTTTCTTCGAATTCAATTATTTTGGTAGAGATTCCAACTATCAGTTCGAAAATTCATATTTTCTGGTTGACCATTCGATTGCTTTTTAGAGGATTTAAGTATTTGGTAGAAATAAATATTTTTTTATAAAAATGTATACTTCATTTCGGAAACAAAAATCATCTTTTTGGAATGAAAATCAAACAATTCAATTGAATTTTCTCTTCTTTTATTTGGATAAATAATCTTTCTTTGTTGTAAATTTATCTCTTTTGGTGAAAAACTCATTTTCTACAGTTTAAAACTGAACAGAATGCAAAAAATTAATTATTTTTCATCAAAAAAACATAATTTCGGGTTAAAAAGTTAATTGTAATGCAGCAAATTTATCATTTTGGCTTGAGAATTCAACAATTTTCTTATTTTTAATTAAAAAATCCTCTTCGATTGAATATTCAATTTTTCCATTATAAATTCATACTTCTGAGCTTCTAATCTAATTCTTCTATGGAAAAAACTAGTTGAAATTTTTTTTCTGCCTGAATGGGAACCTTTTTGGGTAAAAATGTAACTATTTTGTTGGATATTAGTATTTTTCCGATCAAACATTAATACTTCTGGTTGGAAATTTAAGAACTTCTCAATTTTTTGTGGAAAATCAATCTTTTTAGATTGAAAATTGAATGATTTGTTTACCAAACAAATTTATGTATATTGTTGAAAATTCATTTTTCAATACAAAGTGTTCTCGTCTGACTGGAGAAATAATTATTATTTTCTTTGTTGAAAATTAGAGAATTTTAGGTAATCCTCGGATATAAGTTTTTAATTGATTACAATTTCGATGATTTGAAACAGATTCGGAAGAATTTCACATACCATCAATTAACCATAATTTTTAATTGCAATGAGTTTCTGAATTTTTATGAATAAAATGCATGCAGCTTTGATTCTCCAAGTTTGAAATTTATTTAATTGAAAACGATTAAAAAAATAGCTGAAAAATATGAAAAATTTTATTTTTATTTTCGGGAAAACAGAGGGGAAATCGCTGACTTAGATTGTAAATCAAATAATAATTTAGAGGATTTGGAACCTTTGCCGCGCAGGTGTTTCAGTTTTGGAAAAATTGAGTAGCGTCGACCTTTTTACAGGTACGAATTTCGAAAGCAAAGCAAAATTTTTCCGACTCTAATTTTTTGAAATATTTGTTTTTTATTAGAAATTTTAATTTGATTTTTTATAGGAAAAAGTTACCTCCATATGCACTTCCAGGGAAAAAATGTTAAAATAATAAATAAAATAAAATAATACATGATCACAAAAAATGAATTTTCAACGACATACATAAATTTGTAAGCAAAAAATTCAATTTTCAACTTGAAAAGATTGATTTTCCACAAAAAATTGAGAAAATGTTTAATTTTCAAACAGAAATATCAATTTTTGATCGAAAAAAATACTAATATCCACCAAAATAGTTACATTCTTAACTAGAAAGGTGCCCATTCAGGCAGAAAAAAATTTCAAATGGTATTTTCTATAAAAGAATTAGATTAAAAGCTCGAAAGTATGGATTTTTAATGGAAAAATTGAATATTCAATCGAAGAGGATTTTTTAGTTGAAAATAAGAAAATTGTTGAATTCTCAAGCTAAAATGATAAATTTTCTGCATTGCAATTAACTTTTCGACCCGAAAGGATGGTTTTCAAATGATTAATTTTTTTAAAGTTGTTTAGTTTTAAACTGTAAAAGACGAGTTTTTACCAGAAGAGATACATTTCCAACAAAGAAAGATTATTCATGCAAAACGAAAAGAAAATACAATCGAATAGTTCGATTTTCAATGTAAAAACATTACTTTTGTTCCCGAAACGAAGTATAAATTCTAGTACAAAAATATCCATTTGTACCAAACAGTTGAAATATCTACAAAACAATCGATTGGGCAACCAGAAAATATGAATTTTCGACCTGATAGTTGGAATCTCAACGGAAATGAATGAATTAGAAAAAAAATTAGTATTCAACCATGGAAGATTCTTCCCGCATCTTTCGCAATTATTGCTTCTATTTTCTCTTTTGGTGGTACCCATTGAATTTAATTCATATCGTTGGCCCAAGGCCAAGAGGAATCTATTTCAATACTGATTGAATAAAAGATTTTCATACAAATCAATCTATACATATATGCATAAGTTTTCCTCGTACGTTACATAAAATTCATTATATATTCATTAATTTTCAACATTTCAGGGCAAAAACATATCGCTAGAATCGTCGTGAATCGTAGATTTCGAATAGATTATGATAAGAAGAATTTCATTAACATTTTTCTTACTATTTTCTTATTATTTGTATAAGTAAATCGATTTAACCAATCAAAATTGTTTGTCGAAAAGCGAACAGAGCTCGAGGAAATGTCTCGCCTTTGCGACTCCTCAGCTTTTCTCATAACTCTGCGTTCCGAACCGAGAGAAACGCCAGACCCTTATTTCAATAATAGCTCAAATTGTAAAATGTATGAAAATAATTTATTAAATGAATGAATGACATCTTGTTCCAGATATGTAAAATAAAAGTGTACGAATATTTATAACATAAATGTTAGTATACACCATGTGCAGGAGTTTGGGAATAATACAAAATCAAATTAGCAATCGTTTTTCGCCGAGTTAAGAATAAAAAGTAAACCCTAGGTTTTTCGACATACTACTCGATATAAAAGTACCGTTGAGACAAAAGTCTGAGATCGTGCGAAATCCTTACCTAAAATAAATCTTTCTTAATGATTAACGAATAATAACACAATCTATACTTTCCTAAACACAAAAGGTAACTACTTTCATTCACGTTTTCCTCATACTCTTGTCAATAAAACGTACCTTCTTCCTATCAATTTGAAATCATATTCAAACACTACTCAAATATCTCGACAGAGCAAATCCGCGAAGCAATAGCTACGGAATGAAATATCACTACAAATTTGTAGATCACAGATATCTCCTCTTGAAACTCGTCGAACCGAGGTTTATAGACAATTAAGAATAACCTTCTTATCGAATTTGAAATGCGCCCATATTCTAGTTCGGAACTCGCTTTTCGAAAAGTTTAGTGCGTCATTTGGCGACGAAGTTCCTTGCCTGCCAGCAGAAAAAGGAGACTTGATTGCTTTCACTTCGGGATTCGACTTTCGAGTAGACTCTCCGAACAGTTGAGACTTCAAGTTTCCCTTATCACCTATAAATAATTTGTCAAGTTTCAGAATGGTTCATAGGTTTGAAATTAAAGTAACCTTCGTAGAAAGATATTGTACAACATGTTTGCATAATTGCATTGAAGTTAGATTTTTCGCAAATCTTTGATCTGTTGAATTTGAAATCAAGAATAACTTTTGTTGGAAATTTTATTATATATAACAAATTACACTAAATTGAAACTGACCGGTAAGTGTGAAATATATTAAGTCTAAATATTAAGAAAAATTGTGCCATCCAGATTCGTAATTTGTATTAAATTTAAAGAAATGACAATTATAAGACGTTGATTTGAAAAACAGGGTCATATTTTTGTAAAGATATTTTTTAATTCTGGAAGAAAAGTGAATTATGATTAAGTGATTCAACTAATGCACCTACCTTTTGATTCTTTTCCCCCTGGGTGTTTCTTGGCAGAATGAATTGTCGGATCGTTAAAAACCGTAGACTGAACAGGTGGAGGACTTTCTGTCAATTGTTTAGCAAGCAAGGCCGGTGTTTGATCGTTGTTTGGATCACCAAATAAATTACGTTTGAACGCACTCTTCGAGATCAAGTTTTTATTCTCGTGAGCACTCCTACGACTTCGAGCCGGAGAAGTGTTCGTTTGACGAGCATTTCTCAAGTCTGATACTTCAATCTGTAATGCGTCGAACATAATGTAAACACAGGGAGAATACAAATTGTATAAATATGAAAGTGATGAAAATAAAGAAAGACTACTTGAGAAATCATTTGCTGCTGTCGTTTACTCTTTGACGAATTTTCGACATCACCAACAGACTTATGACGGTGTCTACGAGGTGGCATATTCATATTCTTTTCACGTTGCTGCTTTTCTTGAACCCAGCGTTTCATGCGTCTAAATATAAGAATTATTTCAATTTTAAAATAATTGATCATCAGCTACATGCAAGAACTCAATCAGTACTAACTCAGTATCGTTTTAACAATCAATAAATCTTATTTGTAGGCCTCGGACTCATTTTCGAAATTCAAAATTGTCTGAATAGTAGCATCAATTTAAAAAAATAATACGAAAATAGTTCCTTGCATTTTTCTGAACATTATTCATCGATAGGTGTTAATTTAACTATTTTTGTGAGCTAGAACATCATCCCATAAAATCGCGCGTTTTCCTTTAGAATATTTTTAAATACCCTCAAAGCTTCGACATCCGTTGAAATCTTTCAAGAACAACTGAAATCTTTTGAGATCCTCTGAGATTCCTGAAAATCTCTCTAGTCCTTTCGATTCCTTGAAATGTTTCAGTTTTTCTGAAATCTTATAAATCCCTCGAAATCTCTTAAATGTTTAGAAGTTCATTAAGATTTCATTTCATTTATTTCCTCAAGTTCTCCAGAAATCCAAGGGAACCTTTTCCAAACTGAATATCGATGATACTCGGCTTGCTTTTTTTAATTCTTTGAAATGTTCCTAAATCCTGACAATTTTTTAAAAAACTTTACAAAATTTTTTATCTCGTCAAATCCATTAGAATTCTTTAGATGAACCTGAACTCCCTCAAAATTTTCTTAATCCTGAAATTTCTTGGAATCTTCAGGGTGGCGATTCAGCGGCCGATTTCAAATTTCTGGTCATTTCCCGGTTCTTCACGGTCAAGTTTTTCCATTTTCTCGGTCAACTGGAAGTAACATATTTATAGTTGACGAAAAACGCAATCATTTTTCTTTTATTCATGACGTCTATTCTAAACATCCTTTAACACAACAGATCAAACATTGCAAAATGAATCAATTTTAAAAACAATATTCATATTTGCCACAAAATAAATCATTTTTTCGACAAAAATTGGAACAGTTAAACTTACAATTAGAAAAATCGATTTGCGGTAACAAAAAAAAAAAACGATTTCCAACCAAATAGTTCATTTTTCCACCAAGTAGATGAATTTTTAAATAGAATTAAATTCCAAATGGGAAGAATCATTTTTTAAGAAAAAATAGAATGTTTAAACGAGATAGTCGAATTTCACACTCAAAAAATAATTATTTGCAACGAAAAATGGAACAGTAATATTTTTAGTAAAAAAAAAAACAATTTCAAATTAAGCAAAAGAGTTAACTACAAAAACGAAGAATCTTCAACAGAAGGAGTTGAGTTTTAATAACATAAATTAACTTTTACTGAAAAAAAATTAATTGTCAACGAAAATTTGAATACTCCAATTTTAAAATGAAAAAGTCTGCCCGGTCCGCGGGCACATTCTCATCGCGCGCGGCTCGCTTCGCTCGCAAGTTAGAGCGCGCGTTTTTCGGATCTCGCGCTCGATGGCGATCTCACCTCGCGCTCCGCGCTCGGCCTTTGTACCACCCTACAGTTTTATATAGAGCTTGTGAAACTCAAAAGCAAAATGTCGACTACTTTAATTTGATAAGTGTGAATTCTCTTTTGTTAAAGCTTTTCCAGCTTTAACGAATACATTCTCATCGCGTGTCTCGTGCTGCGCACTCGATCAAAGTTTTCCCAAAGCGGTAGAGAAGTTTTGTTGCCTGATGGAAATAAGTTCATTTTATGGCTTTTTATAAACGAAGCAAAAACTACTTGTCCTATCAAAAAGTTAATTCTACAAAATTTGTAGGCATAGTTTGGCCAAAAAATAAATCTTTCTATTTTTCATTATTTTTTGTGCGACCAAAATTTGAATTTTCTTTTTCTCGATAAACTCGAAAAGTTGTAAAGATCATCCTGGAAGGGCTCCCAAAAAGGAAAATTTTTTTCTTCAAACTTCCTTTCATATCTTGCGTGGTTTGGCTAAAAATTCTCATTTTCGTTTCTATTTTCGAATTATGGAAATGCCACGACTCTGACAGTTTTGTTTTCATGAAAAAAAATCATAAGCATAAATTGTTTCACTTTTTACCTACTACAAGAAACCGTACATACAATTTTTGAGTTTTGGAAAAAAAAATCCAAACAAATTTTCAAAATGCTCCCTCTCTTTTATTTTTGATCAAAAACAAATGGTTAACGAAATCGACTTGTATTTTTGGTTCCTCAAAATGGGTGCCAAAGCACGATCGAATATGATCATTCTTTCGAAAGTAATCAAGTTCACAGATTATTTTCCTATATTTTTTGTGCCATCAAAATGCGAAATTTTCGATTTTTTTGGAAAATCCAAAAAGTTGTATTCACCATCTTGTAGGGCTCCCAAAACGAAACATTTTTCTCTCTGACTTTCTTCTCAATCTTGCTGTATTTGGCTAAAAATTCTCATTTTCGTTCATATTTTTTCATTTTGAAAATGCCACAACTCTGACAATTTTGTTTTTATCAAAAAAAAATCATGAGGATAAATTGCTTCATTTTTAACCTACTACCGTAATTGCGGTTTCTAAGCCTTGGTTATCGTGCTAACCGACAGACATACATACATACATACATACATACATACAGACACATTCCTAAAAACCGGTTTTTCGGGTTCAGGGGGTC
>WSXT02194464.1:0-10344 GCA_011762715.2 Neuroterus valhalla
AAAAAATCAAATTCTTGCACTCATAAAGTAAATAGATATATTTCAAAATTTTCAGAATCATACTGAAGGAACGTTACATTCTCCAAATCAAATTATGTAATATTTTTTCAGTTCATAGAAAGAAAGTGGTCATTTCTCGTATTTTTACGGTCAACTTTTTAATTGTCTAGGTTGAGTCAAGAAAATTCTCGGTTTTTAATCAAATTCTCGGTCCTTTCCCATTTTCCCAGTCAAGTCGCCACCCTGATCCACTATTCTAAATATTATTTTTTAGACATAAATTTCTCTGGTTAGTGGTATTAACTTAATAAAAAAAAACTAATACGAGAAGAAAAAGGCCACTTAAAATTATATTTCGATTATACTCACAGATACAGCTTTTATTTCTGCAAGTCTTTTCGTTATGTGCTTGAAATACTGCTCGGGTGTGATTGACACCAGGTCATTATAAACGATCTTCCTGAAACGCAGAATGGAACTTGTAATAGATTTAAAAAATCTGAAAAATAACTCAAAAAATACAAAAAAGTATAGATATAAACAAACTGTATTACATAATCAAAAAACAATCGTGAAATTTTCTCGCAACAATTTCAGTCATTTCTGTCATTTTCAGGAAATAAAAGTTTCCGAAAAATTGTTGAGGCTTTTTTAAAACTCGATTTGCCGGAAAACTCGGTTGATGTTCTAAAAAAAATTCCAAACAATGTTTCAAAATTTCTAATGGACTTTGAAGGAATATTAGAAATTGGACAGAGATATGATTTCATGAAGGGGGAAATTCATAGAAATAAAATTTCTATGGAAATTCTGACAATTCTCCACGTTTTGAATCTTTATGGAACCCTTATGGAATTTCCAAAAAGTTTCCATAACTATGCATGTGATCCTCGGGGAATTCTGAGAAATTTTTTCAACAACTTTTGAGGAAAATTCCAAAAATCTATAAGAAAATGGTAAATAATTTGTAGAAAAAAAAAATATTCGAGTAAAATTATTCTAGGAATATCTCGAGAACGTGGCCTAAAAATTCTACGAACTTCACGGAAACTTTTTCGGGAATTCCTGAAAATTTTCTTAGGTGAATTTGAGAAATATTTCGAAAAATTTGTGGATCATAATTTCCTAAGAATTGAGAATTTGTCCCAGGAATGAATTTTTCATGTAAAATTCTTGAAAATTGTTAATGAAACTTCACAGAATTCTCGTGAAACTATTAGCGCATAAATCTTTACAGTTAAATTTATGAAATTCCTCCGAATTCGGAAAACAGCAAATAGTCGGCCAACAAATTTCCCATAGAAGTTTCTGCGTTCCAGAAAACTTTGAAATCTACTAAAATTTTTTCTTTTCCTTAGAAAGAAAAATTTGTACTTAGAATCCCAGAAAAAAATAAGAATAAAATTTCCTTAAAAACTTCAAACTTTCCAAAAACTAAATAAAAATGCCGAATTTTTCTGCGGAAATTAATTATCATGCAGGCATAAGCAGCAACATCATGTTATCAATATCTCAGGTCATCATCGCTTTCAAGAAATGCATAAACAGCAATTATATCATCGCCATCCATATTCTCCTAAAAATAAAATGCGAAATGCAAATACCAACATCAAGAATATAAGTGAAGTAGAGAGATAGAAGGTGTAGATTTTTAGAATGAATTGTAGAATAGAATCGTATATATAAACACAAGTGTGACGTTAAATATAAAAAAAATATATACATATACATAATTTTAGATAGCACAACATATTTTGAATAATAAAACGCATCCAAACCGTGCTATCGCCTCGGCACCTTCCGCTGATCTGATCCGAGCAGCGAAAATACGTAAAAAACTTTTTCAGTAGGAAAATATTTCCATAGAAAAAATTGGAAGTCGTCTTCCTTGACTACAAAGAACATACTCACTTGAATTCAGAGAAGAAGCATTTAATTTATAATTGATCAGAAATACTAAAACAACAAGTGAGAACAGAAACTTCTCTTTATTTTTTTAGATGAGATAACCGAAAATTTAGAAAAAAAGTTAATTTAGTAATTTCTGTTCCAAGAAATATTATTTAAGTTCTTGCGATGACGACACCTTGATAGGATAAAATTCAGGTTTATGGATTTAAAATTAAAAATTAGAAAACTTACCCAGTTTGGTGGAGGAGATCACAAAGATGAAAAAGTATGTCTACTTCCAAAGGTGTGATTTGAGACATCATTTGTGCTGAGTGAAGAAATTCCTCTGAAAAATAATACAATATTAATATTCAGCTCTAGAATTTTATTACGGTCGATTCGTTAAAAATAATTCTCTGAAACACAAGAAGACACTGCAAAGCTTTAGAACTTTATTTCGAATTTATAATCTCAAATTTGTAGGTAATTTTGCAAAAGGAAAAATACCTTTTGTGACTTCCTGATTCCTGTGGCCATTCGTTGCGTTTAAATAGATCCTTTTTATCAACTCCATGTTGTTCAGAAGAGAATTGAATGCCATGAAATAAGGAAAACTGACTTTTTTTGCATTATGGCCCGCACTAACTGCCTACAAAAAAAAGTTGAATCAAGTTCTATGCATTTATTAATCCACCCATTCATTCTCCATGCATGAATCTATTTTTTTATTTATACATCAAAAATAAATAAAAAGTTTATCCAAACTAAAGAAATATTCTCAATATTTCGAAAAGGTTCTTTGAACAAAGATCTCTCTTTCGAAATCGCAGTTTCAAATATTATTCTCAAAGTCTGCGTACCCCGATTAGATTATCCCTAACTTCCTTCGTGAGCAAATGACTTTTTATACTGAGCATAATGTCTTGAAAATCTAAAGCTGATATGAATCCACTGCCATTCTTATCAAATTTTTTGAAGGCCTCTGTTGCATATTCCTCGTGAAAGTCCTGTAAAAATATAATGAATATTATTTAACCCACAAATGTCAAGAAATGATTTCGGCGTAATAAATTCAGAAATAATAATAATAATATATTTTATTAAAACTTACATGGAGGAACTGACTGAATTCTGAATAGCTAATCAGTCTTTTTTTGTCCTTTCCAAAGTACAGTTTTAGAAAATCACTCTCCATGTTGAAGGGCATCCTGTGATGCAGAACTGTTTTCCGCATCACCTCAACGAACTCATCTGTTCAAAAAATAATTCATTATCGAATATGGTCTTCTTTTAGAAAAAAAAAAACAAATAAATTTGTTTATTTATATTTTTCTAAGTACCAAATGCAACCATTCCATTTCCATTAGTGTCAAAGAGTAGGAAGGCCGTTTTGTATAGTGCATCTGGGACGCAAAGAAGGCCCTCGAAAGATTGAAACTCGGCGAATGAGATGAGTCTGAAAAAAAGTATATTGTTTAATAAGAAAATTTCTTTCAATGACACTCAAAAGATGAGAGTTCTTTGCATTTTTCTAAATTTTCTTCAATTCTCTAGTATTCCTTTGAATTTCCTAGTACTCTTTGAATTTATTGAAATTTCTTAAATCCTTTGAATACAAATCCTCTTTGGATTACATGAATCTCTTTCAAATTCTTTTATTTATTATTATCGTACCATTTAGTTAAGTTGCACACTGAGGAGGTCACAGTCTCCTGCAGGAATCTGTTAGAAATTCTTACAAACTGCACAAATAAGAGCTAGTCAAAATTTGTACAAAATTATTTTATTCCATCAAATAAATATCTGAAATTAAGAGAAAAACTCCTGAATGTAAGGATCAAAAAATACGAATTCTCAATAAAACGAACAATTTTTCAACTTAAATTTGAAAAAAAAACTTTTGCGTTAAAATTACTTGACTTTATCAGAAAAATAATACTCGATCAAGAAAAATTTTCATTAGATATTTTTCACTAATTTTATAAACAATATATACATATAAAGAAATGTCCACTGTGAACATTTCAGGGCAGGATTAAATTATGCCCTCTCTTGCCTTTTGTCAAATTATGTCGTGAGTGATGTTTCATGATAAAGATTTGCCATGCGAAATTTTTTATAATTTCTTTAACAAATTATATAAACCAGTCATATGAATAAATGCTTATTTTTTATATTTTGAAGCAGAAAAAATTCGCTTCTTCTCTTACTTTTCCTCAAATTATATCGCCATGTGCAAATTCTACATCTAATAATTTTTAAGAAGTAAAAACCAAACATAAATCTATTTTTTGATAATTTGTTCCTTCTGGTTGAGAATTTTTTTTTTCAAATAAAAATTCATCGATTTCATTCCAAATTCATCGTTTTGGTAGAAAACGAAGAATTGATCCTTTTTGGGTTAGAATGCAACTATTTGATTGAAAAAAATCTGTCTTGGTAAAGGATCCTACTCTTCTTTCAAAAATTTGTTTTTTTTTTGGTTCAAACTTTACTGCTTTTTCTTGCATTAGAGTCTCGTTTGGCTAAAATATCAACCGTTAAATTTTACAGTAAAAACTCATATTTTTGGTAGCAAAATGACTAACATGGTTGGAAGATAAACTAGATACTTTGAAAAAATTAATTTTTTTTTGTTCATAGTCTATATTTCTGGTTGAATATGCAGCTATTTTGTCGAATTTTGGTAGAGAATTGAACTACTTATGAACAATTTTTTTTCTGTTCAAGATTGAAAATTCATCTATTTGTTTGAAAATTCATCTTACTTGTCTAAAAAGTCTGTTTAGAAGAAAATTGATCTAGTTTTTTGAAAATCATCTTTTTGTCCATGATTTAACAGTCTGTTTTGGTTGAATCCAGTTGGTTTAAAATTGCTGTCTCATTGAAAAATAATTGTTGAAGTTGAAAAATTAAATATCCTATCTTTGATTGAAAAATTATGTTCTTAAAATGAGAAATGATCCATTTGGTCGAAAATTTATGTATTTTGTTAAAAAGTCGACTTTTGTTGAGAGAATCATCCTGGTTGAGACTTTATCTTTCTATGTTGAAAAAAATGCAGCTTTTTGGTTAAAGATTCATCTCTTCTGTTAGAAAGTCAAATTATTTTGTTGAAAAATCAACTGTTGGGTTCAAGTGATATTTTCCAGTCAAAAATTCAACTATTTCTAATAAATCCGTCCTTCCGTCCTTTGGATGAAGAATAATTTCATTTTTTTTTAATTCACAAAAGAATTCAAGTCAATGTGTCATTGAATAAGACCTTTCGGCCTCTGTTATGGGCCCTCATCAGTGATTTATTTCTGAAATTGAAGTACAAAAATGTTTTGGTTCAAGGAAATATATAATTTTATAGAGAAAATAGTTTTTTCGTGGGTATAAACTAGCACAAAAATGTTAAAACTCTTTAGTGAATAAAAATAAATCAATTTTTTTTTAAATTAATTTTTCATAATATTCGTAAATTCCGTTGTCATCGCTCGGTAATTAGCAGCGGAAACATTTTATTTTAAATAGGATCTACTTATTTGTATTGTTATTTCTGATTTCTTCAGATCTACCTGTCATAAAAAGTTAAAGAAATTAAGGAAACGTTGAGAAATCCCAAAAGTTTGAGAAAAAATTCAGCATAGAGTAAGTTTTAGACAATAGGTTGAATATAAAATACTTATTAGAATAGAAATAATAATACATGATAGAAAAGGATATAATTCTTTCGATTTCTTTCAATATTCTTGAACTCTTTGAATTGGTTAGAAATATTAGGAATTAATAATAATTTACTCCAATTCTCTTGAATCCTTCGAAGTATCTTAAAATCTTTAAATTCTTCGAAATGTCTGGAATCTTCTTGCGTTATTCTGTGAAGTGTGAATCTTCTTAGATCCCTTAATTGAGATAATCAAAATGAATAAAATTAAATTGATCAAATCCTCCAATTTCCCAGAATTATGTGAATTACTCGCATTCTTCAAATTCTTCCAATTCTTCAAATTTTCTTCAGACCTTTCACTTTTATTCAAGTTTTTGAATATTTCTCGAGTCTTAGAACCTATTCAAACTCTCTTGAATTATTCTTATTCCTTTAAATATCTTGAATTCTTCGAACTCATTGATCCTTCGAGTTCCGTGAATCCTTTGGATTCTTTGAATGTTTTGAGTTTGCTTGAATTCAATTATTTCTCCTGTAACCTTCGAATTCTCTAGAATTCTCCGACTTCTCTTGAATTTTTCAACTATTCTTTAACTCACAAAATCAGTTAAAATAATTTTGAATTATCTAGAATGCCTTTTAACATCGTGAAATATTCGAATCTCTGCAATATCTTTTGTTCGAATTTTTCTAGTTTTTTTAATTGTTATGAACTTTTTTCATATATATTCTTGAACTCTTCAAAATGCTTAGAATGCTTTTGAATAAATATTAATTCCATTGAATTCTTTTGAATTCATTGGAACCTTTGAAACTCTTTTAAAGATCTTCAATTCTCTGAATCCTCCGAATCACGTTAACCGTTTCCATTCATTGAATGAATCAAATTCTTCAAAGTTTCTTGATTTCTTCGAATCCTTGGAATTCTGTAGATCGTTTAAATCCTCGGAATCTTTAACATTTTTTGCAATTCTTGTAGATTTGATAGATTTTGTTAGAATTATCTTTAATCAATATTATTCTTCCTGAAATCTTTCAAATTTTTGTCGCGTAATATAAATAAAATTTTCTTGCATCCTCTCACGTTATAATTTAATCATGCTTGAATCATCTTCTGGATAATTCAGAATTATTTTATCAATATTAAATTTCTCATATTCGATTTTAATACTCAATATTCAATATTTTATTATCCATTTTTGATATTCTTACAATATAATACCTTTTTGGATTATAATACCTGTTGAATTATGTGAATCGCTTACGTTCTTGGAGTTCTTCCTATTCCTAAAGTTTTGTAGAATTCTTTGAATTTTTTAGAACAATAAATTTTTATCAATCAATTTTTAACAAACCTTGAATTCTTTCAATCCTTTGCATTATTCGAATTTCTTTTAATTCTCCCAACTCTTTTGTATTCTTTGCATTCTCATTAAGTCTTTTATCTCTTTCGAAGTCCTTGTACATTATTGAACTCTCTGATACAAAATCTTTAAATTCTTCCAATATTTTCTAATCTTCTCAATTTATTCTGTGAAGCATGAAATTGGAGAATTTTTTTATTCTGTTCATTTCTTGCATTCTTCAAATTCTCTGAATTTTCAGGAGATCTTTCAATTCTATAAATTTTCTGAAGATCTTCCACTCCTCTTGAATTTTTTGAACATTTGTTCATTCTTCGAATTAATTTAAATCCTCCCTAATTCTCTTCAACTTATCTTAAGTATCTGAGATTATTTGAATCCTTCAAAGTCGAAGGATCCTTTAAAGTCTTCCTTACGAATTTTATTTCCTCAGGATTTTGTTGAATTATTTCAGAATTTAAAAAGCCTTTAGGTTGGTTGAATTGAGTGAATCGTTTTCACTCTTGAAGTACTTTAAATTCTCAATGTTTTCTAGAATTCCTGTAAGAACTCTTGAAAAATCATTTTAATCAGAAAACACGTTACAGGAGATTTTTTTGCTCTTTTTTTGCTCCCTAATGGATAATATAACAAGTGCCAAAAAACCACCTTTACATTGCACATACCAACTCCTTGTGAAAAAAACTACCTGGAAGTGTGCGAACGAATTAAAAAAATGTAAAAATAAAGCAGAAAAATTTAACGAGTGCCCAAAGACTACCACCCCCAAGTGAAAAAAAACGGACCCTTTGAGAAGAATTTTCTGAAATTGCGAAAGACAACTTTGAGCAATTTGAATGTGATTTAAAAATGTATCTAATCTGATTACTTTACTTTTTAGAATTATACCCCTTTTATAAATAATGCCAGAAAATACCCTTATACTTATATGTCATGGCATAACTCACTATGACATACACTCATCGAAAATTAGTCAGTGAATTTTTTTGCTATTTGACTAAATGATTTCTTACACAGTCAAGGATTTTTAATCTTCGAAATGAAATTACCAGATAGAAAATTCGAAGTTGAGGATTTTTTCGATCCTCGGAATTGAAGTACCAGATTCAAATTCGGAGTCAGGGATTTATTCGCTCCTCCAAATTCAATAACCAGATTCAAACCTAAAGTCGGGGATTTTTCGGCTCCTTGAAATTGAATAACCAGATTCAAATTCGGAGTCGGGGATTTTTTGGCTCCTCGAAATTGAAATAATAGATTATTTTCCTACTTTAATTCGAAATTTATTATTATCGTAGTTATTTAATCTATTCCTTCTTGCTCACAAAAATTTTTGTAAAAATTTGTTATTATATGAAATTAACATACTTCTCCTGATTGTTGTAATGCATTTATCACTTTCAATTAGTTTTAAACTGTTTTGACTTTATACCTGAGTTATTATCCTAACATGAATATACCTCCTTCTTGTACTACACGTCTTTCCCTAGTCTTACGTATTAGTTTCTCCCAGCTCGACTTCGAATGCAAGTAGCAAAAGAATCTAGTACTTCAATTTCGAGGGGCGAAAATCCCCGACTTCGAACTTGAATCTGGTAATTCTATTTCGAGGAGCGAAAAAATCCCGGACTTCGAATTAGAATCTGGTAATTCAATTTCAAGGAGCGAAAAATTCCCTGACTTCGAACTTGAGTAGGAAAGTAATCTGGTAATTCAATTTCAAGGAGCGAAAAATTCCCTGACTTCGAATTCAAGTAGGAAAATAATCTGGTAATTCAATATCGAGGAGCGAAAAAATCCCTGACTTCGAATTTGAATCTGGTAATTCAATTTCGAGGAGCGAGAAATTCCCTGACTCCGAATTTAAGTACGAAAATAATCTGGTAATTCAATTTTGAGGAGCGAAAAAATCCCATACTTCAAACTTGAGTAGGAAATTAATCTGGTAATTCTATTTCGAGGAGCGAAAAAATTCCCTGACTTCGTACTTGAATAGGAAAATAATCTGGTAATTCAATTTCGAGGAGCGGAAAATTTCCCTGACTTCGAATTTAAGTACGAAAATAATCTGGTAATTCAATTTCGAGGAGCGAAAAAATCCTCGACTTCGGATTTCAGTATGAAAAAAAAACTGGTAATTCAATTTCGAGGAGCGGAAAAATACCCGACTTCGAATTTGAATGTGGTAATTCAATTCCGGAGAACGAGAAATTCCCTGAATTCGAACTTGAGTAGGAAAACAATCTGGTAATTCAATTTCGAGGAGCGAAAAAATCCCAGACTCCAAACTTGAGTAGGAAATTAATCTGGTAATTCTATTTCGACAAGCGGAAAATTCCCTGACTTCGAATTTGAGTAGGAAAATAATCTGGTAATTCAATTTCGAAGAGCGGGAAAATCCCCGACATCGAATTTGAATGTGGTAATTCAATTCCGAGGAGCGAACAATTCCCTGAATTCGAACTTGAGTAGGGAAATAATCTGATAATTCGATTTCGAGGAGCGAAAAATTCCATGACTTCGAAATTAAGTACGAAAATAATCTGGTTATTCAATTCCGAGGAGCGAAAAAATCCCAGACTTCAAACTTGAGTAGGAAATTAATCTGGTAATTCAATTTCAAGGAGCAAAAAATTCCCTGACTTCGAATTCAAGTAGGAAAATAATCTGTTAATTCAATATCGAGGAGCGAAAAAATCCTCGAATTTTAATTTGAATCTGGTAATTCAATTTCGAGGAGCGAAAAATTCCCTGACTTCGAATTTGAGTAGGAAAAAATCTGGTAATTCAATTCCGAGGAGCGGGAAAATCCCCGACTTCGAATTTGAATGTGGTAATTCAATTCCGAAGAGCGAACAATTCCCTGAATTCGAACTTGAGTAGGAAAATAATCTGATAATTCGATTTCGGGGAGCGAAAAATTCCCTGACTTCGAATTTAAGTACGAAAATAATCTGGTAATTTAATTTTGAGGAGCGAAGAAATCCCAGACTTCAAACTTGAGTAGGAAATTATTCTGGTAATTCTATTTCGAGGAGCGTAAAATTCCCCGACTTCGAATTTGAATCCGGTTATTCAATTTCGAGGAGCGAAAAAATTCCCTGACTTCGAACTTGAGTGGGAAAATAATCTGGTAATTCAATTTCGACGAGCGGAAAATTCCGTGACTTTGAATTTAAGTACGAAAATAATCTGGTAATTCAATTTCGAGGAGCGAAAAGATCCCCAACTTCGAATTTGAATCTGGGTATTCAATTTTGAGAAGCGAAAAATTCCCTGACTTCGAATTTAAGTAGGAAAATAATCTGGTAATTTAATTTCAAGGAGCGGAAAATTCCCCGTTTTCGAATTTAAGTAGGAAAATAATCTGGTAATTCAATTTCGAGGAGCGGAAAAATCCCCGACTTTGAATTTGAATCTGGTTATTCAATTTCG
>WSXT02194475.1:0-19372 GCA_011762715.2 Neuroterus valhalla
TTGTTTTTATTTATAACAATATTTTCTTAGAATAATGCTACAAAGTTGCGGTTTTTTCTGAAATTTTCAACTTTTTGTCCACTTTTTTCTCAAAGTAAGTAATTATTAAGGTTAATTTACCAAATAATTGTTTGAACAAATTGTAAATGTTTAAAGCTACCTTCTTCTAGATTAATACTACAAAGTTGCGATGTTTTCGTGAAGTTTTCAACTTTTCATCACTTTTCAATTAGATTAGAGTAATAATTATTTCATGTTGGAAAAAAAATTTTTTAAGCAATTTATTATCATTGCTAATATTATTTTCTTTGCTTAGTGATAGAAACTCGTGCTTTTTTCTGAAATGTTTAACTTTGCTTTACCTTTTTAGTTGTGAACAAATAATAAATAAACATAAGAGAGAATCATATTCCAAATAGTATTGTATTTTTTCCATTAAATTATTTTTGTTCTTTTCCCAATGTAAAGAAAAAAAATTAATTAGAACAAGAGAGCTGAATTCATTCAGTGAAATTTGAATTTCAAATTTTCTATTAAAATTATGGATCTTCAGCGCAAAAATTGGATTTTTAAGAAAGGAGTTCAACTTTCAATGAAAGAACAACAATCTAATTCAACGAACAATTGAATTTCATTCGAATTCCATTCAGTGCAAAGTTAAACATTTCAGAAAAAACCACAACTTTTTCTGAGAAAAACTGTTTATAAACAATAATAAATTGTTTAAATAAGCATGTTTGTGAATGTGCATTAATTATTACCTCACTAAGTGAATAGTGGACAAAAAGCTTAAGAGTTTCAAAAAAACCGCAACTTTTTAGCACTCATCTGAGAGAAGAATTCCATAAATAACAATAATTTGTTTTAACTATATTCTTGTTGAATTATATTAAATATTAACTCACTTCAAGTGAAAAGTGGGCAAAAAATTGAAAATTTGGGAAAAACCGCAATTTTCTATCATGAAACAAAGAAAATATTATTACCAAAGATAATAAATTTTTTAACAATCATTTTTTTACATGAATTAATTATAACTTTATTCTAATTGAAAGGTGATAAAAAGTTAAAAATTTCAGGAAGCAACCACAACCATTTAGTAATGATCTAGAAGAAGATAGCTATAAACATTTACAATTTATTTAAAGAATTATTTTTGCTAAATTAAATTAAATGATCACATATTCCAGTGGAAAGTGGATAAAAAGTTGAAAATTTCAGAAAAAATCACAACTTTGTAGCATTATTCTAAGAGAATATTCCTATAATTAATAACAAATTGTTTAAAGAATTATGTTTGTTAACTCTATTTGATCTTACATCGCTCCAACTTAAACGTTGAAAGTTAATTGAAAAATTCAGAAAAAATCTTGACTTCCCAATCCTTTTCTAAGAGAAACTTGCTAAAAACCATAATAAATTGTTTAAACAATTTGAATAAACATCTAAATATCAGTAGGAAGTAATATCTCATGTATTTGAATCAATTTGCGTTAACAAAATTGAAAAAAAAATCATAATTAGCGTCAAAAACTCGAAAAACCCATTTTTTCACTTATGGGGGTTTTTCGGGACCCTATAGATCAGACTGATGGGTTTGATATTTGAGAGGGAATTTTTATTTGCATTCTGTGATGAATTGTGAAGAGAAATGGTGAATATCGAGCTGGATTCACCTAATATTGAGAATTCTGAATAAAATTCCCAAAAACGTATTTCTTTCTTATGGGAAATACGTGTTAAGCTTCATGGGGCTTTCGCCACCTCTCAATATTTTTTACTTTTTTCCGAATTATCTTCTATTAATTTTTCTATGACCGCGTCTATTTTAAGAATTGACGGAATTGACGGGCACACTCATTCAATAAATACTCAACTTTGCACGCTGAAAATATTAGAATATTCTCGAACATTCGTTCGAAAGAATTATACCTTATGTTTGACTGAAAACTACAACAGGGAATCAGGAATTTCATTGAAAAGTGTAAAAAAAATTTTCAATATTTTTCTTAGATGATTGTTGGGAAACATGTTGTTATTCACAGTCGTTTGGCTTGTGTGCCAACCTCCTACTCGTGCTACAAGCCTCCGGATCATGCTCCAAGTTTCGCCCTCGTCGAAAGTCGTCTATTTTGCGCACTTGTATCACAAGTAGCTAATTCGCGCGGGTTGAAACGTTGCAGCGAAACTATTCGAAGTGAAGAATAAAGATAGTTCGAGATTCATCTGCATGAATTGTTGAACTTTCTTTGTTGCATTGAACGCATGACGTAAGGAATGTTTGATCTCATGAATCTTTCATATCTGAAGTGAATAAAAACGTGAGTAGGAAAAAAAGTCTATTGTGGAAGAAGAAGACGAAATTGAACCAAGTTTAAATTGGGCACACGCAGTGCGTGCTGGCGGTTAAGGTCTAAGGCAATTGAAGTTTGCCTCGTGGACGGGTGCAACGCCTGACGAGGGGGTCAAAGGGGTTGGGGGGGAGGACACATGCTGCAGTGACGGCAGCATAGGGGCAATAGAGGGCAACGCACCCAGTCAGCCTTGGCATGAATTGAGTCTAGCAATGCGAAAGTGAGGTTTTAGCCGGCGCGGCGCAACAACGTTGGCCAACTAGAAGCTACATCTCTCACTCTTTCATTTCTTCTTTCTCTCGTTCGTTGGTTCGTTCGTGAGAGCTGCAATTTCAGAGGCAGAGGCACCACATCCTGGCTGTTGGTTGGACCAGGCACAGGCCTCCAGGGAAAGATCTCCTTCAATTTCAAAACTACATTATTCACAAACTAATTTACATTCCTATTTACTTTACATTCTTTTTTTCCTCTTCTTCTCTACTCACTAAGAAAATCTGTCGAATTCTTCAGCAAGCAACCAATTTTGGTGAATCCTCAAATATATAAGGTTACGAGAATTTACTCATCTTCGTGCGAATAAGAAAAATGGATTATACCATTTATGATCTTGGATGTCAAAATATGGGACAGCTGTACAATCTGCATGCTGATTTATAAAATCCTGGGTTATAATACTTGACATCCAGATTTTGGGACTCAGTATCCGTAGACCAAAAATAAAAATAAAATTTTCGAAATTTGAGAGTGCATAGTCTGTCATTTTATTATATATTTCTTTCTAAAACAGCAATGATCGAAGGAAACGAATTTAATATTTTTGCAAATTGCAAAACTCTTGAAGAGGAATGTATATTGTTTAGTCTGTATTCTTCATGTAGACATAACGTCTTATCAGGATAAAAGTCCCTAGTTAGTATGCATTTTTTTGATTTATCTTATCTATCATAGTTAGAAATCGCATTGTGAGAAGAAGGCTGTAAAAAGCAGTAAACCTCGTCACTCTTCTTATCAGAGTGGTGATAACGAAATGAATTCGTCTCATATTACAGAGGATTTGATAAAAGAGTGGGAATGACATTTTGTGCAAAGAGTGATAGGAGGAAATTAATTTACGATTCAATATTCTTCACACACAAGACTAGAAGAAATGTACCAGGCGATGTATAATTTGGCCCTAAATAGTAAATGAAGAAAATGTTAATTTATAATTTGAAAGTCTTCTGCACGGAAGAAAATGTAGAATACATTAATATTAAAATACACTTTCTTAAAATTGGTTCACGTCTGCTTGCAGGTAAGCTCCTTGAATACGAGTCCGCGAGAGGAATGAAATAAAACTACACTTCAAGAAGAGAAAAGAAGGAAGGAAAGAATATGCAATGAGAGAGACAAGATGTGAAAGAGATGGTAGAGGGTAAGCAGAAAAAAGCTTCAGAAAGTTCAGAACGAGAAAACGAGAGGAGAGAACGAGTTGAGTAGAGAACGGATATTAGTGTTGAAAAGAGAGGTGGAAAATACGAGAAGTAGGGATAGAATTGCATTCAGAGAAGTGCCAACTAAGAATATACCCCCCAAAGAATTAACACCTTCCTGCGAAATCCTATCTCCCTTAAAAAAAAACTCGGAATTTCAGTACAATCTATCACACTTTTTCCGAATTCTCTCAGAATTTAGGTAACTTTGTATTAACCTGGGAAAATTTGATAATAAAATATGTATATTGTTGAACTTCTCAGACCTGAAGGTAGAAATGTCCTGAAGAATCCAAATAAGATCATTTCAACTTATTATGAATAGATTATTGTAATGCATTATTATTATTAATTATTATCTGAATGATCTCTCTAAAGTGACGATAAATTATTGATCAAAGAGAGAATACATAATCAGCTTTATTACTTATTTTGCTTTGAGGAACTAAATTATGGAACAGATAGTTTAAATATACAGTTCAATATTAGGATCTGACTAGTTGATAATTAAATTAGTTAAAATAATGTATCGTTTTACAGAAACTATTAGGTTCATTCCTCATGCAAAGCCCCTTTCATGTCTCCGAATTAAAATTCATTTTTAGCAGTATTAAAAACTTGCAAATTATAAATAAATCAATAAATTTTGTTAAATCAATATTTTGTACGATTTAAGTACAGGTTTGTTTGGTCTGACGTATCTTGAGTCGGCCCTGAATATGATGGCAATGTACGGAGTGGTAGGGAGAAATCGAGAGAGAGGAAACGGAACCCGACGAGTGGGGGTCACATGGCGCTTTTGAAAAAAACCGCGAAGCTTTAAGAAGACGTGCAGTGCCCCCCTCCACCAAAGTACCACGCCGACTTCTAGGCCTGCCATAGACCAGCAGCGCGTTTCTAGCATCGGAAAATCGGGAAATCGGAAAGTTGGAACTCTAGTGAATCAAAAATAGTTGTTAGCAAGAGCCTACTTTTCATTTATTTCTATTAGTTTATGAAATACTGCGTGAATATCAGATTAGAAATTAAATCAATTAAATCTTCATTTAAGAAAATATAATTGATATTGGAAATCATACCGCGTTGTGTTAATAACAAAATAGAATTCAATGGGTTTCTGCTGGAAAGCAGAAATTGGAAAAATGAATTTGTTAAATAAAGATTATTTAATCTGACCCAATGAAAATTATAACTGTGTAATTTATGCTCCTTATTGTGTGTAGTCATCCTAATTGTGTTTCTAGTGAATGGTGATCAGTGTTTGAAAATTAGGAAATTTGTGCTTGAGATGATTATTCATGAAAGTGCTGGAACAAATATGGATTATTAATTATCGATTCTTCCAGTTTGAGGATTTTTATTCAACTAGTCTGTTTGAGGTATAATTAGAAATGGTTGCTTGACGTTTTTCGTATTCGAAAAACAATTAGGAACTTTTCAATCTCGTTATGCAATATTTATTTTCTGCATCAACCATATGTATTTTATTATAAATCGCAAATATCCAAATAAATTATTAATCCTAATGGCATCAATTATTGAGATTCTTTACTAATGGGCATAAATGTTAGGAGGCTTGAATTGTAAAACTCATTTAGAAAATTATCACATTTTTAAATTTTAGAGCTGGTCAATATTAAAGGAGCGGCAGCAATCCTACAAAGTTAAACTCTTCACCAAAAGACTCTAAAAAAAATTGCACACTCTAATGCTAAACAATCATATTTACTTAGGAAATTAAACATTTGTAATGAGAACTCAATAAACTTCACACCGTATAACTTTGCATGAGGGAAGTCGGAATAAGATAGCTTAATAAATACTTTCTTTAAATCCCAAAGATTTACGTTAAATAGAGTGTAGAGAATTCAAGTGTAGATTTTAATTTTGTAGTATCGCTACCACCCCAATCGTTGGCATCTATTATTTTAAATTTTCAAATTGTTGCATTTTCCCTTTGGTGGCTTTATATTTTTTTCTGATTTCAATTTGATTCATTAAAATAGGAAAACTTTCAATTTCAAGCATTTGAAGTTTGAAATGTTCCAAAATCTTCAAAATAGAAAATTTCAACTGAATCCACTACTCGTAAACATGAAAACTTCAAAATGAATGAACTAGCCTTCCTTAACCAGAAATTCTGATTTTGTACATTAAAGTGCTATAAAAAATATAAAAATTCTAATGCAACACTAAACGACGCAAGATACGTAGAAAACAATTGTTTCCATACTATTTCCTGATGGATGTTGAGGTTTCACTTCTAGCCATTAAATGTTCTTTGCAAAAATCAGAAGTCTAATTTTGAGCCTAACGACGCAAAATACGTGAACTTTCTGGAAGAAAAATGGAAGCCCTTCAAGGGAACTACAATTTTTATTTTGATCATTTTCGGAAGACTTAAAAATATTTGACTCGCTTACAATAATATTAATTAAATGTTCCGGTATTTTTTACGTTTTTTAGACTTAGAAAAAAGATGATGTAAATTACAGTAGTGAGTATATATTACGACTTATTTGAATACGTATGTTTATTTATAGAAATCTCCTTTTCAAATACAGCAAATACAGATAAATTAAAAATAAATTGTGTTTTCTTCAGCATCATCAAAAAATGTCTACCTAGCGTATAGCCAAGCCAACAAAATACTTAAATTAAATTTTTATATTTAACAGCGCATTCGATTTCCATTATTATAGGGAAGCTTGCGAAATAAATATATCTTCATTTGGAACTGTTTGTAAGAGTTAAGCCCGAGTGTCGCTATGAGAATCTGTACCTCAAAACCTAGAGAGCTTCGAAAATTCAATATTTACCGACATACTGAAGTAAGTAGAAAATCCCAAATAAGAAGACATAAAAAACTAGGATCTAGAAAAAATAGTTTTGCTACATTTTGATTCAAGTCTGTATATTCTATAAAATAAATAATAAGGAAAGCGTTCAGAATGCAAGATAAATATCCAAACGCAGAGCGCAAGATTCGGCAGACGCGCTCAAACTTGCGCGCTTAGCACGCGATCAGAATGTGAAATTTCAAGACCTTAAGTAACGATTCAATTTTTTGTTGCAAAATCTTTCAAATGAAGCCTTAGGATTTTGAAGACTTTACATAGTTTTAAGCTTTAAAGTTGGTAATTGTTTGATTTGAACAGAAGTGGTACAAATTTTAGGAGAACCCTGCACCTAAAATACAAGTCATTGATCCCAACAAGAAATTTCTTCTGCTTGTTCCATGAACTTCAAAATGAATGAATGTCAACAAAATCAAGCGGAAAGTCTCTTGCATACATTTCATGCGGGACACTTTCGAATTTTTACCTAAATTTATTCTAATTAGGAAATTTGCAACTCCCTGCTTCAAATTATTCGATTTATTATTCTGGATTCAATTATAAGACTTACAATGGTGATCCAAACATTCGAAATCTGCATAATCTCGAATTAAAAATGGCTCCATTTGGAACACTGATTCAAATCAGACTAGTTATATTTTGGAAATTCTCAATGAAAACGTCTCAGTTCTGGTGAAATTTAAGTTTCTTGCATTGCATTTTCTATGTTTCTAAGTTTGTAATTTCATTTATAATAGTTGCTATAATAGTACAGTTTGGTAAAATCATTATCAATTATTTCAGATTGATGATTTCTGGCAAATTAGTACTATCAAAAGGTCTAATATAAAATTGCAGTAGTTGAATTCTTAAGAATACTTTTCAGGCTGTTTCGATTTTTTTCTAGCAAAAATTCTACAACTGCCTAATCTGAAATAGAAGTTTTTAAATATAATTGTAAAAACAAACTATTTTTCAGAAACAACTGTTCTGAATGTTTTCTGGTTTATTCTCTCTTTCTCCTTCCTGTTGAACATCTTGTTCGTTTTTGGATTTACATTCGGCAAATAGACGACTGGCCTACTTACGAGATACGTATGCAAAAGGTGATCGTATTTCAAGCCACAAGACAAGAAGAAGATCATGCATTTCACTAGCAAAGGCAATAGTCTTGGAAGGTAAGAGTTGAAAAGCCTTGCCACTGAGTTCTTCTTATCCTAAAGGGCTTCTGTGCCTTCACCGTCCTGAGGAAAAAGCTTCCTTTATATACCATGAGCCTGATACGCTTCATTTCCGGCGAGTGAAATGTTCTAGATTTCCAGATGCGATACCGATAGTACGATCCTGCGCCATTTTAGGTAATGCGAAAATTCGAAATTTTCCCGCATACACGGAAAAAATGTGTCATATAAAAAATGTAGAACTCAGTTTGGTAATTTTTGACGGATACAAAAATGTTATAAAAATTGAAGGCCCCCATCTCTGGACGTTTAAAAGATATTTCAATACTTAGTGCAAGAAAGAACCGCACAAAGTTTCGGACTGTCCAGAAAATTTTGATGGAGCAAAAACAATTTGGAGATTCTAATATGTCTAAGACAATCTGGGAAAAATGGAAGAGGCAGTGGATATAAATGCAAAAGACAGTCTTGTGAGAATCACTTGTGAGAAACGACCAGTGCTAGGTTAAAAATTTTTGTTGGCCCAAGTCATATTTTATTTTATAACTTCAACGTCCAATATTTTTTTATATGTTTTATCTGAATGTTATACTATAACTTTGTCATTGGATTATTTTTAGTTTTTCAATTTTTAAGATTTCATGAATATTATACGTGCTGGAAGGTTGAAAATATAAGTAAGATGAATATTTTCTTCTGGAGTAAGTTGAAATGTACACATAAAAATTAATTCTAATTGAAGCCTAAAAAAGCCATTTTGTTGGTTACATAAGAAGATATTGCATTTATTTTTGTATTTTTCCAACTCCTGAAATTTGAATTTCGAAAAATTAGGTTTTCTCTAAATATTAAATTATTTGGCAAAAAATAAGCTTTCTTGCTGAAAAATCATTTTTTCGAGTTCAAGCTTTAACATTTTCGTAGAAAATTCATACTTATTTTCAAAAACGAACTATTTTCTTAAAAAATTACATATTTGGGTTGAAAATTCAAATATTCTTTAGATGAATTGTCTTATTGGCTTGAAAATACAACAAGTTTGTTGAATTTGACGTATTTTCTTGAGAACTCATTTTTCTTTTGGAACAACATTAATCTTCCTTTTTCAAGATTCATCTTTCGGTTTGAGAATTAAAATTGTTAAAACATCTTCTTTCACTTGGTTAATGTGGAGCCCAAAAATTCTATTATATTTCAATACAAATTAGAAACATTCCCAACTTTTCTACAATTCGTCGTGAACTGGGTTTGGATCCTTATTCAAATTTAGTGTATTGAATACAAAACTTTTTTTCCTTTACTATTATCGAGAATTACAAGACTCGTTTGCATTTATTATTGAAAAGTTTGGAATCTTTTATCAAAAGTCTTTCAAGATCTCTAACATTTCGGTACCCATCCAAGACCCTTGGACTAATTCTAGACTTTTTACAGGTCACATTTTTACATTCTCATTCTGAATGAGAAGGTATTGGTTTAATGTGAAAATTGACTTTCGCGGATTTGATGAAATCTCCACGTTTTGAGACCCCCCCGAGTCAGAAAAAATGGTTTTTACAAAGGCGTCTGACTGTCTGTCTGTAGTCCGTAGTCTGTAATCTGTGTACTCGAAAACTTTCGGAAGAATGATCGGATTGTATTGCCCTTTGGTACACATTTTGAGGGACCAAAAAGACAGGTCTACTTCGTTAACCAGCTATTTTGGAAGAAAAATGAAAGAGGGGGAACATTTTAAGCATTTTTTTAAACTTTTTTTTCCAAGACTCAAAAATTGTAATTACGGCTTCTTATAGAAAGTAAAAAGTAAAACAATTTATCCTCATAATTTTTTTTGATGAAAACAAAACTGGCAGAGTTGTGGCATTTTCAAAATTCGAAAATATAAAAGAAAATGATGATTTTCAACCAAATGACGCAAGATTGAAAAGAAAGCCAAAGAGCAAAACTGTTTTTTTTCGGGAGCCCTACAAGATCGCGAATACAACTTTTTGAATTTTCTCGAAAAATCGAAAATTCTCACTTTTGATCGCACAAAAAATAATGAAAAATAATCTGTGAACTCGATAACTTTCGAAAGAATGATCACTTTCGATCGTGCTTTGGCACCCATTTTGAGGGACCAAAAAGACAAGTCAAGTTCATTAACCAGCTATTTTGGATGGAAAATGAAAGAGGGGGAGCATTTTGAAATTTTTTCTGGACTTTTCTTTCCAAGACTCAAAAACGGTTTCTTGTAGTAAGTGAAAAATGAAACACTTTATCCTTATGACTTTTTCTGATAAAAAACGAAATTCTTGGTATTTTCAAAATTCAAAAATATAAAAGAAAATGAGGATTTTTAGCCAAATAACGCAAGATTGAAAAGAAAGTCAGGAAGAAAAAATGTTTCTTCTTGGGAGCCCTATAAGATCGTGAATACAACTTTTTGAATTTCCTCAAAAAATCGAAAAATCCAATTTTGATCGCACAAAAAATAATTAAAAATAATCTGTGAACTCGGTAACTTTCGAAAGAATGATCACATTCGATTGTGCTTTGGCGCGTTTTTTCAAAACCGAAAAATAAAGGACGAGTTCGTTTTCCAGCTATTCAGGATGAAAAATCAAAAAGGGAGAGCATTTTGAAATTTTTTTAACATTTTTTTCCAAGAATCAAAAATCGTAAGTACGGTTTCTCGTAGTACGTATGAAGTGAAACAATTTATACTAATGATTTTTTTATAAGAACAAGATAGTCAGAGTTGTGGCATTTTGAAAATTCAAAAATAGAAACGAAAATGAGAAGTTTTAGCCAAACAAGGCAAGATTGAAAAAAAAGTTAAAAGCAAAAAAAGGTTTCTTCTTGGGAGCCGCACAAGATCGTTTATACAACTTTTCGAATTTTCTAAAAAAATCGAAAATTCCAATTTTGATCGCACAAAAAATAATGAAAAATGAACTGTGAACTTGATAATTTTCGAAAAAATGATCATATTGGATTGTGCTTTCGCACAATCTGTTAAGGCCGCGAAAGAAAGGACGAATTCGTTAACCAGTCATTTTTTACCAATGGTTCTGGTTTTGTCCATCAAAATCGCTTTTTGAAAAATCATAAATGCATGTTTCCGCTCAATATTTGCAAGGTGCGAAAAAATGTTAAGATAAAAAATTATTTATTTCAAAAAAACCTATGAATTTTATATACACCATTTTTTCATCAGATGCACAATTTTTGTTTGAACCGAGAAAAATGTTATCAAAAATAAAAAGTTCCATTGTTAAGCAGAACTATGCGAGATATGATAAAAATGAAAGAAACGAAAATTGTTTACCTTAAAAAGTCTACAAATTTATTGTTGATTATTTTTTGATAGGACGAATAGTTTTCGTTTTCATCGTGATAACACACTTACAAAAATAAAAAACTTCTTCTTCAAGCCAAACAATAAAAGACGAGAAAAGATAATTTATAGAAATATTATTCATCTTAAAAAGTTTCACAAGTTTCGCATGAAATTTTTCCCAATAATGCGTATACATTTTTTTTTTATCGTGACAACGCTTCTTAAACAATGAAAAATTCAATTTTCTAGCCAAACTATGCGAGATGTAAATATCAGTGACGAGTATTGTAATGAGAATGTGTTCCTTAAGGCCAGTAGAGCCTTAAGTAAACTCAATATAAAAAAAAAATTTATCAAAAATGAAAAAAAATAAAATCTTCATAGAAGTGGAGGTTTTCAGCAGTTTTGCAATATTAATAATTCTGTGTATGAATTACGCTGTAAACTGAATAAGGCACGTATGAAGCCGAGCGCGAAGCGCGAGGTGTAAAAAAACCGAGCGCGTAGCGCGAGACAAATACATTATCAAGCGCGAAGCGCGAGATCCGAATAACGCGCGCTCTACGCGCTCAAACTTGCCAGCGAAACGAGCCACGCGAGTTTTATTATTTATACATTTTTAGCTTCCTTATATAATTTTTCGGAATTATTCTTTCGGAAGAAGCTATAAATATTCGTTAATATAATTTCTTTAAGGGAGGACTCTTTACTGCAAAATGCATTTGCCATTGTAAATAGATGTCTCGAAAGAATCGTGAAGTTGAATTATTGATTTCGTTTGATTTTCGACGCTGTTTCATAGATTTGACATTGCGATTCTAAAGTCCTGGAACTGAATCTTGTTGTTCATATTGAAGAATGTAAAAATGGGATGGAGGAAGTGCAAGTTTCGCAGTGAATGAATTGGTAATGCAGTCTCCTGGGAAAAGATTTCACTTTGAACGAGCAGGAAGAGTCGAGCTTCCAATCACTCGCCTTCGCAAACTAAGTTTTAAATATTTAACCGGAAGCTATCCATAATATTCCAGAAACACACTTTGTTCCATCGAAAATCTTGTTAAATACAAAATTTTTTTTCCAAACACTGGATAATATGGAGAATAATCTAGTCTTCAGTGGAAAATAAAAAGTTTATTGTTCTAGATCTGTAAGGCCAAGAAGATTCATGTACTAATTACATGATAGGATATAATTGATTCTAATAATTTTTCGCTTCTAGAAATCGAACTATGGATTACTTGTTATCTCAATATCTTTACATAGAGCAATAGCCATTAGTTTATTGAACCCCTTATCGATATTCAACCTCATCTGACCGGAAGTTACGAGAATCATCACACAAGGTTCATTCCTTATTGTGAGATTATATTCGCAGAAATGATGAAGCGATATGTTTTGAGAAGAGCTTCTTGTGTACCCTCTGCAAACTCTGCATTTCTCCCCCACATCAGCTTAACTTATATTGTCGTAAAAAAGGTTTTTGTATTAAAAAATAAAATAAAAATTTAATGACTTCATTTTAAGGCTCACTTGCTTAGAATGCTGCAACGAAGTCGTAACGAAGGACCACTTCCAGTCGTTTAGAATGTTTAGATCGCCTTTTTTACGGCGATCCTACAGAAAGATCCGCGCGTTTTGCATAGAATAGCGGCGTATCGTCTAGCGACGAGACCCTCCAATGGGAAAAGAAGGATCTGAAAAGAGAGGAAAATATTCCCCGAAAGATGAGGCTAGAGAGAGAGAAAAAAAGCAGGGGAGTTTCTTTGTGGTCAGTGCGGGTATTCGTCTTGTGTCTGGAAGCACCGACAACGCAGGAATTCTTTTGTTCTTTCTCTTCTGATTCTAGCTCACTTAACTACTCTTTACTAGAAAAAAAAACACTACTATCGGACCTATTTCATGAGCCAAGATTTCATCCTTAATTTCATTTTTTATCAATAAATATCAATAAATACCATGATCATCATTCCTAATCAAAATAGGTATTGACAATTAAGAGTAATGCTGATCCTGTTGAATAGCGTGGGTACATTCAGGCTGCCGATATAATGAAGGTTCATGACCTAGCCGTGGAATGTATTTTTTTGAATCTCTATACAAATGCTTTTCTAAATTTCGGCATACAGTCAAGCAAGCAAGAAATGCTGCCTAAATCGATTTCAAATATTTGTAAGAAAATGGCTTCAACATTTCCAGAAGATGAGTGATGATAACAATATGTTATTCGAAACTTTTAATGTAACTAATATTTATTCTTTTGTATTTAATTTTTCTTGAATTCATTTCCGTAACCATAACCGATAGACGTTATTTTATATCGGTAATTCTCCAAAGACAGGGCACTTTCGTGTCCAAGGATTATATTACTGAAACTATTGATTGTATTGATGTCAAACTTCGTAAAGATCTTCATTGTGGTACCTTTTAACAAGTTCCACAGTAAAAATTATATTATATTATCATAACTCGAAATAAAAAAATATTATTTGCCCAAAAAATGGCTTTAAGAGATGTCCACAATTGCCTGAAGCAAATTTTGGGGCCACATATACAATAAATAATTCAGTATTTTAGGATTGCATGTTTGAGGATCTTGAAGTTTGATTAGAAAATAAGAATTTTTATCAATAATATTTTCATTTTAACGCAATATTTGCAACATATGCACGCAAATATGAATGTCCACGTAAATATTTTTGTGGTTACGTCAATACGTAAACAGAGATCTTTTGACGAGTGGGAATATCTTTTTTGGGGCCGGCTTCGGGGTAGAATTGAAGAAAAAACCTCTCACTTTTCAATTCTCCCAGCTTTGATCGTGTGAAGGAAGAACTTTCTTTGCAAATTGAAAAAAAGTCTCCGAAGACCCTGCGTACTTTTATTTGTATCCATCGACGTAATTGACAATATATGCTATAGTTGTTCACAAAACTTAATAAATTTAGGATTGAAATATATATCAGAACGGGGAAAAACGATTTGCAAAAGGATTTTACAATCCATTCTACTTTGACATTGTAGGAACACTTTAGGTATTGTTTTCAATCGACGCAACGTCCATCCACGTAACCTGGCTATCAGCTTGTCAGGGGCAGCCCGACATTAGTCTCTCCAAAAAAGTTTTGCAGAAAAGTAATAAGAACGGGTTTTAAAAAAAAAATTAATTAGTTTGTTTTTATCATAAAAGCACCGAAGTAAATGAAGAATATGATTTTTATAATTATAACTGGAAAACAATTTTTTTCCATTTGGGAACTGTTTGACTTCTTACAATCCTGAATTCCATTTGACAGATTAGCAGAAGTTAGGTTTATGTAAACTAGCTCAATCTAGCTTCAACCTGAATTGATGATTGTTATTTATGCATTTATATTCAGTTAAAACATAAACGTTTATCGATATCATACATGAGGAAATCTTTTTATAATGAATAAAAGTGTAAACTTCGTATTTTTCGTCAAAATTGGGTTTTGTGAAAACTGTGCTTCGCGGAGACTGTGATTCATGGATTTATTGTTTATTTATCAATTGTATTGAATATAATAATATATATCATTAGAGTTTTTATGAAAATGGTGTTTATTCATGAATTTGAATGTTCTTTATTATTTATAATTATGTTTTCAGTAGGAAAATAAACAGCGAAACGGTCATAGGTAAAAATCAAAATCTTCAGCATAATTTTCAAAAGAAGAGGAAAGATTGCGAAGAGAAAAAAAAGCTAAGGCAGCGAGAGAAGGACGTGAACAAATAAATCAAAACCCTATTGAAAAAGCTAAAGTTCAAGTTAAGCAACATCTAAGGTGAAACTCTATAAGTTCTTGCTTTAAACAATTATAACCTCTTTAAGCCTACCATAATTGTTTTATTATCTTCGAAAAAAATATTTTTAAATTATTGCAATACGTATTTTTAATTTTGGATGATTTTTAGATATTAAATTGGGACAAAAGTTCTAAATGTCATAAAAATCTGTGAATTAAAATAAAATATAAATAAATCTGTGTATGACCTCAAAACTACCAATAAATTCCCTAATTTGATAGATCCAACATTTAAATATAATCACAATAAACACACCTTACATGGCAATTTGAGCAAATAAAATTTTTATTCGAAAAGCCTATTTGAATTATCATTATAGTATTTGAAAACGAAGTTTGAAATGAATTTAGGATTAGGGAATCTGTATCTTATGACAAAATTGAAAAACGAGTTAAGCTAACTGAATCAAAATAAAGTTTAAGCAGTATGATACTAAATTCAGTTTAACGAAACATTAATAACTTATTACTCATCTTGAAAAATTCAAACATCAAACAATTATTTCTACATGTTTCATATTTTAACGATTATCAAAGATTGATTTATTTTATTTTGAGAAAATTGATGATAAGATAAAGCGTGACGTCAAAAAGCTCCACAAGCCGTCAAAATGAATTTGTAGCGTGAATACTTTCAGGAGTTCTTTTCTTCATGGTGATGAATGTAACTTCAGTCATAAAATTCAATTTTAAAAATATTTTTTGAAAAAATTTACTCATTTAAAAAATTCCCTGTATTAGAAGAATACCCCATATAATGTATTCCTGCTGAGGCTTGGTGTCGCTTGTCAGAAGCTAGAAGAGTTTTTGATTGAAGTTAAAAAAAAATTGTTGCACCAGTATATTAAAAATCGCCTCGGAAACCAAAACCGGGAATCATTGATAATTATCCATGATTCCCGATTTTGGAGTTCGTGATACATTAAAATATATCAGTGCAAATATTCATCCGGATCTTCAGGGTAGACTTTATTTATGCATAATTTCTACAGCATTTCAAGAAGACAATACAATCTAACAAAGGTTCCTGGCTTTTTTCTACAAGAGGAGTTTTGAAAAGTATTTCATCTGTTACGAGAGGGATTTGCAGCATTGCAGTTGGCTTTTTTGAAATAACGGAATTAACTCATAGAAAGTGAAAAATCGTGTACTTCTATCAACTAAGTTCTGAATTCGTCTCATGCGTACGTGTCAACGTCATTGCATTTGCCACTAATATTCAGGTCTCACCCGCGGAAATAAAACACCTTTAGGCCTGAAGGGCCGTTTTTTTAGAAAGGCAAAACATAATAGTTTTCTCGTTCTACGATGTAGAAATTATAGCCTGTTTTTTCAATATGCGTGAGCTGCATCAGTTTGCGAAAATCTTTGTAATTTTATAGTGTGCTCTTACATATAACGTTTTTTACAAATTAAGCAAGCCTTTGAAGTTATAGGCTTTTTTTCTGGAAGAATATTCGCATATTTCAAGTATCTCTATTCTTATACATTATTTGATCAGAACAACCATAAAAATGATTAGATTTATGAACTAGTGATTCGAAACAATAAACCTGAATGTCTCAGGATATTTTTTAATTCTTTTTTTTGTACTATATTCTTTCCTGAATTGATTGTTTTTACTCTCGAATTATTTAGAATACTTTGAAATACTTTAAAATCCATACATTTGACAAAATAACTCGAAGCAATTAATATACTAGTTCATGAAATAGTCTCGTTGATATTCTACTAGAATCTCTCTAGCTCATGAATTTGATTGTAAAAGATGGTTCTGAAATCTTGTTCTAAGTCATAGAAACACATGAGCTTGCATGTAAAGATGTATTCATGTAAGGGAAGCAAAAGATGTGTGAAAATATTGAAATGTATGAATGGCAGTCCTTCACGAGAAGAAAAGTGACACCTTAAATCATCCCTACCCGACTAATAAAAGAATGGCGTTCCTAAGTGATGATAGTTTCTGTGTTCGAAATTTTCTCACCATAGTGGCGCTGCACGCGGCACGCTTTAAGAATGCATTAAACTTATTGGCAAATTGTATGAAATTTGGAATTATCTAGTTGTTGTACAAAGTAGAATCGGAACATTTTTCTGAAGTTATTCTAGGATATAAAATTCACATTCTCTATAAATCAGATAATTTGAAACAGGAAAATAATGAATTAAATTATATAAAATGTTTACAGTAAATGCGCAGTGACCATTTCTTGGTAACCTTGACAAAATACTTTTTATGTTATCATATAAAGCTGAAAATATCTAAACAATGAAGAAAACTTCAGCTTTTGAGCCTTGTGTTCGTTATAAGAAAAAAACTTGTGAAGGGAAAAATCTATTTCAATTGAAATTCGCAATCGAAATACAATAATATATAATATAATAATAATGATTTAACAAAATGGTTGAATCGCAAAGCCAAAAGGACGGGAAATCTACTAAACAGTTGAATTTTTAACCCAAAAATAGAGACTTTTGCCATAAAAAGTTGAACTTTCTACCAAGCTAGTTCAATTCTTGATTGAATTGTTTAAATTCCAGACCGAAAAGATGGACTCCCAACAGAAACTCTAATTTCCGAAAAATATTTCAATTTTCAAAAAATCGGATAGATTTTTTACCGAAACGAAGTATTTTCACCGAAAATATAAATTTTCAATCGAAGAGAAAAATCTTCGAACAAAAAAAAATCTTTATGCAGGAGTTCAACATTCATTTGAAAAGGTAAATTTTCAATGGGGAAAGAAAATTATCCAAAAAAGGTTAATGCTGTACAAAAAAAAAAAAGATTTTTCATTAAATTACTAAACTTTCTAATCAGAAAGATGAATCTTTCCCCAACAAAATGAATTTAAGATCAAAAGAGACAAATTTTCAACAAAGAAAAATGTATAGGAACAATTTAGTTTTCAAATAATAGCATAATTTTCTACGAAAGTAATTCGATTTTGTACAAGATTGTTAAATACTTAGACCAAAAATTAAATTTTTGAAAAGATAAGTAAATTACAAGAAACATTCCAGTTTAAAAAAAAAGTCGATTTTCAACCGAAAAGTATATCCTTATGAGCAGATGCATCAACTTCCAGCTATATAGAACAATCTTTGAAAATGAAATATGTTTTATTATAAATTTATAATATTTATTTATTTATTTATTTGTCAGTAGTTATGAACTATAACCTGACTTATAGTCAAAATGGGCCTAATTCAATTAAATCGTTAATCATATTAAATTTGAATTAAGAATTATTCCCAATCCCGGACAAAATTATTTCGGATTACTTTTATTCCCGTAATCCCGCATTTGTGAATTACGGGAATAATGCATTCCTTTTTGCGACAAGTGTGGGATTACTAGATTAATTCAATTCCAAAATTTGGAATGCTTTACATATCCTTCAATTTTTTCTAGATTATAATATTGAAATTTCAATTCGAATTCAGAAGAGAGTTTTTTAGAAAAATCGCTTCTCCAATTCAGAATTCGTCACAATTCGAAATAATATTCAATCTCAAATAAAGAAAGTACTTCAAGAAGTTTCTGGTGTAGCAGCAGTATTTTGAGGAGGATATATTCTCAAATTATGATAGGAAACTTGTTTAAATTGTTTATTTTGAACCCATAATTTTTAAGTCGATTAATCAACTACTCAATTAAAATTCAAACTCTTTTTTGGAAATTAATTTTTTTCATAAGTGCATTATATAATTTGAAGTCCACCTCTGGTTGGGAATGCAACTACTCCTTTGGAAATCAATTCATCTTCTTACGGCAAAAATTCAAATATTTAGTTGAATATTGATTTTTTGAATTTCGAAATGAATCTATTTCTTTGAGAATTCCTGTAATATATAGAAAATTCGCTTTTTTGTGGAAAATAATTCACCTGAAGATTCATCAGTTTGGTTGAAAATTAATCTCTTGAAATTTAGAGATTCAACTACTTCGTTAAAAAATTGTATTTTTTAAATGGAAATTTATTTATGGTAGAAAATTTAATTATTCTACTTAAAGATTCATTTCTGTTACTGTTCCATTTCCGGATGAAAATAATAATTTTTTAAATTGGACATTCAACTATTTTCTTGAAATATTGTATTCTTTGTTTGAAAATTAATCTTTTTGTTTGAACATTAACCTCCATGGTGGAAAATTGAAGTGCTGTTGTTAAATATTCATAATTTTAGTTGAGAATCCATTTTCTTGGTTTGAAATTTACCTGTTGCAGTTGAAGATTCATAATATTATGTAAAAATTTATCACGTTTGTTGAAGAATGAACTGTTTTGTTGGAAATCCGTGTTTGTTTTGTTATTGTTCATAGATTTTTTTCAGTTGTAAGTTGAACTGTTCCAATTTTTGTAAAAGAATTATATTTT
>WSXT02194486.1:0-19370 GCA_011762715.2 Neuroterus valhalla
ACGTCAACCTCATGACTGTCACTCCAATAACCTAAAATTATAATGATTTATTGATTATTGATTGATGATTGATTGATGATTGATTGATTGGTGTTTGATTGATAATTGATAAATGATCAAGTGATAAATGATTGATTGATGATTGAATAATTATTGATTGATGATTGATTGAATATCGATTGGTGATTGAATGAATATCGATTGGTGATTGATTGATGATTCATTGATGACTAATAATGATTGATTGCTGATTAATTGATGATTGATTATTCATTGACGATTGATAATGATTGGTTGATGATTGATTGGCGATTGATTGATGATTGATTGATGATTTATTGATGATTGATTGATGATTGATGGTTGATTAATGATTGATTGATGATTGGTTGATCGATGATTGATTGATGATTGATTGACGATTGATTAATGATTGATTGATGATTGACTTATGATTGATTGATGATCGATTGCTGATTGATTGATAATTGTTTGACGATTGATTGATGATCGATGATTGATAATTATTGGTTGATGAATGATTGATTGATTGATGATTGATAATGATCAGTTTATGAATGATTGATCGATTGATGATTGATTGACGATCGATTGACTCCGCTGGCCTCAAGGAATAAATTTCCATTACAATACTCGCCACCGATATTTACACCTCGCATTGATTGGCTAGCAAGTTAAATAGTATTTCGCTTCCTTGTCCCTTAGATCAAACATGTAGTCATGCAGGTAATGCTCTTTCCGCCACAGTAATTTTAGAACACAGAGCTTTTTGGCGTCACAGCTAAGGCACGCCTTACCTGCTCCCGTGAGTTCCCGCTTGCCGTCATCACGTTCTTCTGTGCGTTCCACTCAACATCGTACATTTATATATCAAGGAGAAATGAGTCCATGAGTTCATAAGTTCGTCAATAAATTACGAAACTCAAGCGAAAGCTTGAAGAAAGGAAACACGCTCGCTCACATCAGGAAAGTTCGTCATCGTCTTCTCACTCTTCCCCGAATTCATCTGCCAGTACAACACTCTAGAATTAGACAATATCGATCAAACTCGGTAAGTCCTACCAATGAACATACTCCGAGAGAAACGTCGAATGAAACGTGCGAGAGTGCTATTAGGCAACCCGGTGGGCATCGTGAGTTCAGGTCCTCACGGAGGCTAAGTAAAGAGCATATTCTGCGAGATGCGTCATGCCTAAGTCCCGTACCTAGCCATGACACAGAGCGGCTTCTACGAGGGCCGTCAAGTCGTTTACGGAGCCGTTCCTCAGAAAAAGCTAGTGCGGAGTTTTAGGAAGGTCGGTTGTATACGAAGAGGTCGGGACGGTAGAAATACTATGCCTTGAAGGTATCGAATAATGGATACAAGGCGAGGGTTACACTCTCGTATTTCATTGAATCTGACTTAGTATGGTTGGCACAAAAGCTAGAGAGGTCAAGCAATCTAATTCAAGAACTAAAGTTCCGGAAAGAAATTCTTACTTATGGGTTGTGGAGTCTAGAGTAGCAAAAGCCTCATACAAAAGCCCTACAACTGATAGCAGCGCCTATGCCAATAGGATGGAAGAAATCTAATACCCCAGGTTGACACCTCTCACACATCAGATTTCGACCTGGTGCGAAGAACGTGAATCATGGATTTATGCATCCTATCAACGATCAGACGATAATAAAGATGCTGATGAGCTATCCCGAATTCAACCTTAGGAAACAGAGTGCGAGTGTACTACAAGTACTTCAAAAAATAAACTAGATTCAAGCTTAAGGCGTTTTAGTGATACCAATGTGGCTTACTCAACCTTGTCACACTCTGTTCAAGTCTATCGCTATCAGTAAACCGATTGTGTCCAAACCTAATCATAAACTGTTATCTTCTTCTCATAGGAATACGTAGTCTTTGCATCGGCACCTGTTCCTGTCAGCAGATTGTGTTAGGGGTATTACCAATAAATCACGTACGGATTCAACGAAATCTCGTTGATTCTGAATTTTTCTCGGAAGCCCTCAAGACTACTTGCTCATACAGTACCCTGAACGTGTACAGAGCAGCTATATCACTCTTGATGAGGAATGAGCTGTGTAAAGATACCTGTATTTCTAGATTTTTCAAAGGCGTAGCGGTTCTAGAGCCGCCTTGAGCTAGAATTGGCACTACTTGGGATCCTTAGTTGGTTTGAGACCATTTACCTACTATTCACCTACGACCTTCAGGAGGAGTTTCCATCTAACCATAGAACTACGCCTTTTTTCTGATCAACTGGAACTGTGTGCAGCATCCGCATTGCGGGCCTACATTGGAAGAACTGCCCTGCTGAGAATTGGAGAGAAGAAGAGACGAAATCTGTTTCTAACCTTTATGAAACCTTTCCACGCAGCATCCTTGCGGAGTATAAGTCGCTGGATAAAAGAGATACTGAAAAAAAGTGGAGTTGATACAGAGACTTCCTCAGCACATTGCACTTGTCACGCAGCTACCTCAGCCGCAGCTCAACGGGGAACGAGCATTGAAGTAATTTGTTGAGCAGCTTGGTGGAGAGAAAATTTTTCAGTCCCTGCAAATGTTTGAGGGTGGACTGGAAATTTTCACTGCTTACTCCTTTTTTATAGCCAGAACTAGAATTGTGGTTAAAAGCACAGTAATAAGCATTTCATCAAATAAACGGTGGTTCATATCATAAACTATTTATTAGGTAAATAATAAGGTATTGAGTCACCGTAGGAATACACTTAATTTCGTGGATGCTAAAAATTTTTCTAGCTTCACAGATTTTCATCTTATCTAACCATCACCTGACTCCGCACGCACAAGGTTCACGTTTCTCTCTCTCGATTCGTACTGACTTTTCGCAGTTTTCCCACCGATGGGTACTCTTGAAGCTACGTCGCACTCTCATACGTCACACTCTCATACGTCACTCAGGCTGGCCATACAAATTATCTTCCACACGCGTGAACAGCGACATTTTACAATCGACCAGTAAGAAAATCAGCTGCAACCGCTATTATCAGAATGTAATGGATTCTCAACCTGTAATTACTCAGATTTATGTTGAGGATTCGTTCGACATGTATGAACTTATAATCTTTATAGTAGTTCGAAGCGTGATAACATTTTTAATGAAGAAAATGTTGAAATGTAGTTCTTCAGTATGTAGAAGCAATACTTGCCCTTCATGAAGAGAAATTTTTCATAAAATCTATCAAATAAAAATAGCAGCATAAAATCACAATACGCTTCAAACATCTACATGTTTGACCTAGAGGACGAGGCGGCGAAACACAATTGAAAGATTGAACGAACTCACCTGGAGTGAAGTTTAATTGTGATTGTTCGTCTGGAAAGCTCTACATATAATAAATCTTCTCGTCAGCAGTAGATAAACTTACAAAATACACGGAATCATCCAATTTTACTATCCACTCTTCATTTGAAGGGATTTCTCATATTGTTTTTGCATCCTCTATTCAGTATCGATATTTCTTGTTTTTTCACGTCAATCTTGAGACCCATGCTCTTCATGCTGTTACCCAGACTGCTGATTATCCTTTACAAATTATCGACTGCTTATACCGTAAAGATCTTGTCATCTGCAAACGCTATCTGATCGGTCAATTTTAGTGTCAGCAAAAATAATCAAATCATCCGCATATATAAGCAAGATAATGTGCGTGTTTACAAGTATTCGAAGTCCGACCAAACCTTTATCTCTGAAGAATATCTCTATGTCCGATGTAAGAAGATTGAACATGATTGGGCTTAGCACTCCCTTCTGAAGAACCCCCTCACTAACAGGTACTTCCTCCAAGAGTCCGCCCCCTGTCCTAACACGGCTTGAAGTTCTTTCAAATGAGCTTTGTAAGCATAAAATGTATGTTCTTCTCCTGAAAATAAATTTGTGAGATAGCTGTAAGTGTGAATACATTATCAGCGCACACTCTACCACGACGGAATCCTGATCGAGCTAGAAGGTGACGTACATTTGTGAAACAAGTTGGTGACAAACCTGTTAGAGGAAGTGTTAGATGATAGGAATTTTTCCAGTCTTTGGCGAAAAGAACTAATACGGGTCGCCCCTTCAAGCCTCTAAATTTATTCACGGTGCCCCAAAAAGTCTCACTATTGCTAAAATCTTCTAGATCGGCGGAAATGTCATTTTGGAATTTGGATTTCGGTTGTGATTAATCGTTGTTACTGGCTTCCGTCGAGGTAGAATTTGGATTTGACTGCAGCTGTGGTTTCGCGGTATTTTTGTGCCCTTCACAGGTTCCCTCTAGTTTCGAGTTTTCCCTTCATCAACCAGAGTGGGGAAACTGGAATTTGCACGCTCTTTTACCAGGGGCAAGTGCCCCACCTCTCTCCAGCTGTCAGTATTGGTTCTGCCTCAGACCTGCATTTTCTTCTTATCGGCGCTGAGTATCGGTGCATGAATTGGTGGAAGGCTTGTATCTCGATGACTGAAGTTGAGCAATGCTCGGGTTGGTTGTACTCGGATGAGAGCCGTCGTACTTTATGAGTGTATTCGATGATCACTTCCTAAACTGTCATCATTCTAAAACGAAGACCCAAATAAAATGAGGTTTTTTGCTTGACACTTGTTGGTGTGGGATCTTCCGATTTAACGTAGCAAGCAGTAAGGACTCCTGACCAGTAGGAGTCCCGTGAATACTCTTATATTCTATTTACTTGCCTGTGATCTCCGTTCTGATGAAACATTCTATTCACTTCTCTATTGACCTTGTATGGGTTCTCTATTCTGAATATGTGACTATTGATTTTCTATGTGCTCTCTATTCCAATTAGGTGACTCTATTGCCTCCGTATGTGATCTCCATTCTGATTATGTGATTTCCCGACTCGACCGCCTCCCGTGTTTTGGAGGGGACAAGTCGGATGACGTATTCCCTCCGGTTGCGTCGGCATAGTTAGTTCTGGGAGAGCCATCGTGATCGTAGCTTCCGAAGGCTACATCTTTGCTAATTTTTCGAGGCGTTCCCCAACATTTTTTGGGCCTAATGAGGGAGAGGACCCTCTTGAATTATATGAAAAGGTTGCTACTCTCTATTCGCATTATTATGATTCTGAATAGCGCCCTCCCCTCGCTGACCTACGCCAGTCCGCGATTATTTCTTTAGCAGATTTCTTATTCAAGATCAGAGATTGGTACCTCTTTTTGGCTACGATATAGGAAATTTTTGTTTCATCAGAAAAAGCAGCAGTGCTGGTTTTTATCAGGATCGGATAATAATCTTTTAGCTTGCCGGCAATCTAGGTTAAACTAGTGTCCATCGCGCTTGGGTTGCCTATGGTTTGGGAATTTTATTTCTCTGCGCATATCCGATTTTTCCGCGCAATCCATGATGTCTTCTTTAATATTCCCGATGAGTATAGAAGTTGAAATGAGCGAATAGTTCAGGAGCTCCCTGATATAAACAGCCCATTCTACAGTTGAAGTCTCCATAAATAATTGTCGTTACGTTGAAATATTTGTCACTTAGTTCACCTGGAAATTCCGCAAATAAATTGAGTATTACATATGAATCCAAGGAAGGACTGAAGTACTATATTCCAATTTTTTTTTTATCACATAAAGATTAGCCACCACTTGCTCTTACTCTAGATTTATATTTGATTGAATTTGAATGGACACAGTTGAAATTATTTTCTAAAGCTAGATTGTTCGGAGCCTGTGTATGCCAAGTTTCGACAATGCCAATGACATTGAACTTATTTAACGGAATATCAGAGTTTTAAAATCTTACAAATCCATGGCGGTTACAAAACAAGTAACTTGCGTTACCTATTTTTCTGCTGGTTTCTTGCTTGGTCGCCATCCTGGAGTCTGCTGTTTGCCTGGCTTGATTTGTGAAAAATTATCCAAAGAGCCGTCGGATCTTGATGCTTTCGGCGATTCGGGGGCCTTCCGCTCAGAAATTCCGAGATTGGCGTTACAGCGTTTAATCAAAACAATATCAACAATTGAAATCTTCGTATCATTTCTCACGATAGATTTGCACTGGAACAAATCTTCTATGCGAAATCTTTTTCTTGAATTATTTTTGATTCTGTTGGCGATACGAGAATTTTAGGGCAATGGCGATTTCCACTATTTCTTGGAAAACATCGATGAACTGAGAGCCTTCAGCGTATTATCGCTTTCCGAGACTAAAGTTATCAGTCTTGAATTATCGATCGAGGGTTTAATTTCCATTCAGTCTGTTTCAAAGATAACGTTCTGACTTTTGTATCAAAATTTGAATCTTCCAAAATATTGTTCAATCCTACATAGGCGATACCATTGTCGCTATAAACAATAGGTGGTTGTCCTCGCCGCGCGACAAAACGTCCCAAGCCCATCAAAAGGATGCGGTTGATAAAGATCTGACAAAATCAAGGTGAACTTGCTTTGAGAACAGCAAAAGTATATTAACAAATGCACGCTTCTCTACTTCCCTTCAAGTACATCAGACCAGTAAAATGAACTCCGATAATCTCAAAAAACGCTGCGTTTCTCACGCGGATCAACGGCAGAGGTGCGTGCTCGACTTGTTAAGGCTGCAAGTCATGCGAACGGCAATCTAAACGTTTCTTAATGATCTTGCGAATAGTCCTAGGACCATGTTTAATCCAATTGTTTTCCTAATATCTTCCAGTATCTCATCATCCCAATCGAGATTCTTTCCCAACGTTTCTTTCAACAGTAATTTTGGGCATAATGTTACAGGGCAAATGAAACCTAATGGGTTAAAAATTTTCTGAGCTAGCAGAAGGAAGTTGAAATTCGGCAATATGCCGGATTACGCAAACTATGCTGTGACGGCAATAGATTGAATGGCCACCGATAAGCTCCAGGAGGCTCAGAAAGCTGGAAAGAAGAAAAGGGGGGGGGGCATAGGGATTCAAACGGAAGAAGACGCCGGCAGACTTCTCACCTCTACCAAAGGGGAGAGGCAGAGGGAAGCCACCTTGAGTTCCTCATAATCAAGCGCGAAGATGCCAGCGTTTGTGAAAGTGAAGACACGAGAGCGGATTTTGTACCTGTGGCATCTAGCTTCATGAGCAAGGCTCCAACGAACACCGAGAAGAAGGTTATATAGAAGAAGTAGGTCCATGAGTGAGCTAGCCCCGAGGCCGTTCTTATCAAGCAGTCTGAGGGCTCGAGCTACGCCGAGGTCCTCCGCAACACCAAGAGGACGGTGGTTAGCTGCGTGAGCTGGTCCGTTGTGTCGAGGTCGAGGTGCTGGACCTCGATGAGCACACTGAACGCCCAGACGTCGAAGAGGTAATTCGGAGGCTCTTTGGTGTCTCTATGAAGGGGAGCATGGAAGTCAATCCAACAAAAGAGGCCTTGAGAGGTGACCTTAAGGCCTTCATCGATTTTGACGAATACTTGGCCGCAATGCTGTTGCGCATAGGGCACCTTAATGTTGGGTAAGTGTCTTGTCATGTCAGGAAAAAGGTGAGGGAGTGGCAAGGAGAGGCACAGGTCCACGGAGTGCGAAAGCTTTCCGCTCTGTTACCTCTGCGCTGCGGTAGGCGAAAGTTCCTGGGTTGACCATCTTCCGGGAACTGCATGGCAAAGGTTGTACCGAGTGGCGGCACCAGGAGTAAAGCTTTGAAGTGCTAGGCGATGAGACCCTGCCAAGATGTCGAAGGCAACGAGCTCCTTGCACGAAATTGTCGTGATACTGAGGACGATGCGTTCATCTTGGTAGCGTCAAACGCAGGAGTCTGTGGTTCAGGTTGACAGAGCAGAGGAAAGCCGAAGCACGGCATACCGGTCTTACCCCCATTTCCCTGAAGTAGAGCGATAAGTGGTTCTGGGGAAGTAAGTTGGCGGGAAAAGAAGTTGAAGGTTTAGTGGGTAGGTTCCGCTTGGTAAGTCCCCCACTCACCTCTGATTCTTGTGGACTACGTCTGTGGATGCACCTTACGTCTATGTACATTATGTGTACAATTATGTAAAGTGCGTATAACGAATGCGTATAACTCATTGCTACACCTTCAGCAAGAAACTTTCCATCGGGTCTTCTCACAGTCGGCAAATGTTAAATAAGATAGGAACAGGTAAAAATAACGACACAGAATTGCATGATAATTGAGTATAATGTATAAGTAAAGGCAAAGGGTACAGAAAGTCCAAGCGGAGTGGCTCGCACCATGTGACTCACTAACGAACGCTATCTCCTCCTTTTTTGCTCTCAATAGGCATCACGTAACCCCCACGCAAGCCAGTTATCGACACCATATTAGTTAGTCATAGGGTCACTCATGCAGTTGAAATGCCTACAATCCAGCAGAGGACATCTGGTCACACTGATCATTCCGCAAAAATTTTAAACATGCGAATCTCTAGACTCCCATAAAGGGAACTTTGTACCTAATAACAGCTGATGAATTCCTGTTCAATGTTAAATTTGAAGATTTACGGAATCTGCAGAAGCAAGGAAGAGTCCATCTCAGAATATGCATCTTACACTTGCATCTCTTAACGAGATTTGTTCAGAAAATATTTCGATTACAAATGTTCATTTCAAATCGAAAGTTAGAAAAAACTTTCCTTCAATAAACTTTCTAAATATTTCAAGTAGGAAAACCGGCAGTGGTCCAGTGATCGGGAAATTAAAAACCTGATGAAGAAAGGTTTTGCGATTAGGACTATGAAACGTTCGAACAAACCAAGTGTTTAACTTTGAAGAAATTTCTAGTTCAACATGATTTTATACAGAAATACCCATAACAAAAAGATGTCTCAATTTTATCATGTATGCTGCTTGTCTGATAAGTTGTTCGTGAAATTATTGCAAGTAGGCTTCCTTGTTAACCGCAGCTCACAAAAATTTTCCTCCACCATTTTTGTACAGCCAGAAATGGTGGCCATCTATTTCAAACTTGGGCGGAAAGAGAAGATTTGCATATATCGGTGAATTATGTTGATTCTCAGGAAGGAGAGTAATTGATTCCGGGATTCTTGAACCACGATCTTGGCTTACCTTGAAGCATGAGCCTTTATTATAGATGAACCATTTTGTGTCGTTAGGTTCTGCAAGAGCCGAACGAGCTTGAAAAGAAAATGAAGATTTGTCAATTTCATCATTCATCAATTCTGCCTCAGAATTTTCGAAAAGTCTACAGTTCGGAAAATAACCTTCAAGTTAGCAGTTGTTCCAAATTAGAAGCTGTTGAAACATCAAATAGGTTACTTGAAAATTACTGCCTAATCTCAATTTACAACGGTTTCGAATTTAATAATGACTCTGAATGATCTGAATGTATAAGAAGCTTTTGAATAAATCAGGAAATCGTTATGTATTTTATCCATAGTTGGTTGAGTGTATTACTGTAGTTTCCCTCAACGCTATATCATAAGCTCCAAACGAACCTGATGATCATGTTGATCATGTTCAATTTGCTCTTTTCCTTTTCCTAATACGTCAAGGCTTCGCTGCCGTACAGCTCAGTTGGTGCAAGGATATGATTATGTATAGCAATTTTAGAATGATTGGTCATATTTTTCATTTAAGCAAAAGCCTGTACACTGCTTATAATCTTATGACCGTCACTCATACATCTGGAAACCTCTACATCTATTTTCCCGTCAGCAGTAAAATAACTTACATAAGATCTGAGATCATATTCAAATTTGTAAAAATAGCTATGCAAATAATGTATCCAACATTTAACTTAGAGCGATGAATATCAATTAGAAGTAATAATCAGAAATCCATAAATCTGTTGAAAAACGGATGGGAAATTCCTAATTCCTAGAAAATATTTCTATTTGTCTCGAAAAAAACTCTCTATTTCCAAGTTCCTTCGAGCTCCTTTGAGATCCTATAAGATTACTGAAATCAACTGGAATAAACTTACCTCTTATATTTGGTTTTCGGGCTCCAAGTAATGATCCATCTGGCAGAATATATGCTACTACTCTATACTTTTCGTCTATCTCACAAATACGGCATGCAAATGTACATTCCCTAAATATTCGAGGATCATCAACTCGATTGTTGTCAAAGTCAAGTCTTAACACTCTTCCTCGAGGATCTACCCACAACTCCACATCCTTCCCCATATATCTAGTTGTAACAAATATTTCGCTATTGGGATCTGGTGCTCTGGATGATGAGGCTCCTCCAGAGCCGGCAGACCCTAAAACAAGCAGAGATTTCGAACTGCAAAAATATCGTATGTAAATATTTAGATTATGCTATAAATAATTCTGAACTTCAAGGGAAGATATATATGAGAATGAAACTCTCCAAATTGTTTGATTTAGAGTGAAGATTGCAGTATATTCGGAACTTATCCATTAAATATAAGTGAAAATGAAACATAACATTTGATTTTTGCGCTTCTCTCATGGAGCAATAATCAGAATATCTAAACCCTTTTTCAGGGTATATCATTCAGACATAATCAGATGGAAAATGATAGGATGAAAAATGGAGAGGCAATGAAAGCAGAATGATAGGGTTTTTTTCAACACAAGATCAGATGTGATAATATTGAATTAGTCGGGATAGGAAAAGAAAGGATAAAGAGTCTAGCATATGCAGGACAGAATAGAATAATATGGGTTGAGATTTTAGAATTTAGAATTTATTCATTATGTCCCTAAGGCTAGACAGCCCTCTAAGGAACAAATATTACATGCGTTTAATCTAAAAAATCATAACAACTCTGGTCGTACATAGAAAATGACGTTGGTTCAATAAAAATGAAGAAAATACGAAATCTGATTTCGAACTAATGAAGATAAAACGCTTATATAAGCAGGTGGAAGAACGACGGTAATTATAAGAAACTTTAAGGCCTGGTTATCAAATTAACTCAGATAAAGTATGGTATTGAATTCCTGAATATTGGATTATCACAATAATACTGAGGTGCAAAGATATATCTTAGTAACATCCATAATCGAAGGATACGAACAACAAGACCTCCGAACGCGCAGAAACTCTAGGACAAAAGAATTTAGAAGGTGCGTTCTTTATCAGGAGAAAAATAGAGGAAGACGGAAAGTTAATTATGGGCCTAATCAACATGATGACGGAGCTGACGTCAAAAATGTCGACTGCCGTTGGTCGACAGCAGAACATGAGATCTATCGGCAAGAAGGGTATACCAAAGATGAAGGAGCTGATCAAGCAGCTTGATGATAAACGTGAAGAGCAGAAGAAAAGGGCACGCTAATCAGCCTAAAATGGACTCACGCAAAGACTACTAACTAGACTGTAGGCACGCCGCAGACAGCGTCAACAAGCAAACGAACATCATCAAGCTCGGCCGAAAGCCAGGCGGCAGCGCCGATTGGAAAGAAAAAGAAAGGAGAGTCAGAATCACGAGGAGAAGTCACTTCCCAAAGAAAAGGAAACGTGCGAAGCAACGTCGAGGCACAAAACGCCGCCACAAAAAAGAAGTGGTATCGCAAGCTGGAGAGGAGACAATGCCTTGAAGCTGTTTCAATAAAGCCAGTAGAAGGAAAATCCTATGCGGAAGTTTTGGGACGTATCAGGTTCGAAATAAAACCTGAAGATACAGGAACACGCATCAGATCGATCCACCGAGCCCGAAATGGCGACGTCCTGGTAGAGCTGAGTAAGGAGACAAAAAACGCAAAAGTGTTCAGCGAAGCTTTACAGCATTCTGTAGGGGACGTGTGGACTTCGAGAAACTTGGTACTCAGGATGACGTTTCAGTTTTTTGACCTGGACAGTGTCACAACCAAGGAGGACATCGAACAGGCACTCAGAAGAGATCTTGGTAAGAAAACAGGAGAGGCAAAGGTGTGCGTCACCAAATCCAACAGTAGAGAGCAGATCGTTGTCATTGTTGCCATCGTGTCTTTAGACGAGCACTTAGACAAACGAAACGTGGGTTAGCATGGCGAAAGTTCTCCAAGCAAATATACATAGAATTAAAGTGACGAATGATCTTTTAGAACAGCTTGTGCTGGAAATGAAGATTGATCTCCTTATCGTCAGCGAACAGTACAAGGATAGACACTCCGCAACATGGTTCTCGGACAACCTTTTTACGGTAGCAATATGGGTGCGTAATCCAAAGGGAATACCAATTGAGAAACATGGCTCTGGAGACGGTTACGTCTGGATCAAGAGAAGAAGAGTATCACAGCTGGAGACTCCACGGCTTCGAGGCTCACTCGTCATGAATACTGGTAAGATGCCAACTTTCATACGATCCGGTAACGTATAAACAATATTGGACATTGTGGACGCAGCTCCTGTTATGAAGAACTAGAAGATTCTGGGGAACTACACTGGAAGCGATTACCAGTATATACAGTTCACCATATGACGAAGCCCAAGTTTCAGAACACGCCTTAGCAAATGCAAGGGATGGAATGTGGCAAAAATGAATGCGGGAAAATTATCTATGACGGTTATTAGAGGACAAAATAGCCTAATGAAAAGAGTTGATTTAGGGGCAGAAGCAACTGTGAAAGCCACGATGCACATCATCAATCAGGCCTGTGAAGCTGCATTGCCTCGAAAGAATAAACATAGGAATAAGGACTCTACACACTGGTGGGATGAAGGAATTGCAGAGCTACGGATAATTTGCATAAAACTTAGGAGGGCAGCATCCAGGAAAAGAGGAAGAGGCATAGGAAAGTACGAGCTGGCTGAAAAGGAACTGGGGAAAGCCATTGAAAGAGTATAAACTTGAGCTAAGGCAAAATTTGCGAAGAAGTAGACGAGGGAACTTTGGGGATTAGGGTACAAAATAGTTACTCGAATGCTAGGAGCCCTATCAGGGGTTGAATCAATAGAAGCGGAAGCTATGAGACACATCGTTGATGTACTTTTTACAATACACCCAGTTGGAGAAAAGAATTGCTGCAATACCTCTCTGAAGGAGATCCTATTCTTCAGCGAAGAAGAGCTGATGACGGCTGTGAGTTCTCTTAAGATCAAAAAAGCACCAGGGCCTGATTGCATACTTGCAGAAGTACTGAAAGTAGTAGCACGCACCTGCCCACCGATTCTGCTCAATATGATTAATGGCTGTCTAAATGCTGGAATAATCCACATAGAGTGGAAAGTTCAGCAACAGTGCAAGCTGCGGGTAATCTCTCAAAGAGACAGTACGGAAAAATTCAAGACCCCGGAGTACCTAATGCCTATATCAAGAGACGAACTTTCTAATAGGATCTTGATATATGACACAAAGGATGGTCAAAGAAGAAGAGATATTACAGCCGAAGCAGCTCAAGGATCGATTCTTGGCCCTGACTTGTGGAAAATATCGTATGATGACATCCTGAGGATACAAACGCCGAGGGATACATCCCTTTCAGGCTACGCAGACGATATGCTCGCAGTAAACGTTGCGAGAACAACTGAGAAACTCTAGTGGAAATTCAAGCAGGTGATGAGATGCATGGGTAGATGGATAGACGACCATTGACTAGACTTTTCCAAGGAGAAGACCAAGCTAGTTATTGTCACCCAGAAATACATCCCCACAAAGGTACCAATGGAAAAAGGACCGACAGCTAGCACAATGAAGGCAACCATTGAGCATCTTGGAATAGTGTTGGACAATAGGCTCTCCTTCTATGAGCAAATAAAAATGGCAGCGAACATGGCTGCAGCAAACACGGCTAGTAGGCTTATAACCAACCACAGCGGCCCAAAACCCAGCAAGCGTCGACTGCTTATGTCAGTAGCGCAGACGATCATGTTGTACGGGGCAGAAATCTGTACGCTTGCTATAAAAAAGATGAAGTATAGGAGAATAATGGTTTCAGTGCAGCAGAGAGGTGCGTTCAGATTTGCCTGCTCTTACCAGACGGTTTTAGAACCAGCGATCCTAGTGAATGCGGGTGTGATACCAATCGATATTCTGGGCTCTGGGAAGAAGCAGGTGTTTCACAGGTAACCAGGAAATCGTCTAGGATGATATTGAATGATCTATGATCAGATTTGAAGGTATATGTGACATGACAAGGTTTAAGGTGAGATAGTATAGGATGTCAGAGGAAAGGATTCGGTGGATAGGATGGGATAGGACAAGATGAGATGGAATGGGATATGATAGTAGGATGGGATGGGATGAGGTGGGACAAGATTGGTTAGGGAAGGATCAATTGAGATAAGATGAAATGAAATAGGATAAAATGGGATAACATTGGATGGGATAGGATGAGATGGGATGTTGTAGTGTTGAGTACAGAATCCCTTACAAAGAACGTTTATGAATTCTTATAATAAAAAGAAATGTGGGGAAATTCAAAATAAATTCCTGTAGGAACTAATGAAGATGATTTAAATAAGAATCTGAGGATTGATATGGATGAAAAAATATTGGATATGAAGAGAACCGTGTTCAAAATGGTAGAATAGAAAAAAAAACCATTCGAAGGAAGGACTTCCATACTGGAAGATAATATTGAGAAATGGATAATATTACCTATTTATATACCATTAGAGGAACCCTTATTTTAACAAACAAAATATTTGAAAGCAGAATGTTCCAGAACTATAATTTCGAAAATCCTCGTCTAGCTCGACTAAAGCCTAGCATATGTTAGGCCTAGTAGGTCCAATTATTGCGCATTTCGAATGTTGAGCTTCTTGTCTCCATAATGTTGATTTGAGGAATACATAAATCTCCTCCATCAATGTTGAATATTAAATCATTTGAAGAATACTTACCCCCTAAAGTCATAAAAATCGCTATCAGAAAAAATAAAGAGCTGATAAAGGTCTTCATCTTTATACAGATTCCGTGAACAGCCACTGAGAATTGCGGAATATATTTCCTGCTGTGTATACTCATCGCTGTACGATGCGTGGCAGATGATATCTCCTGATATAGAAAAATCTTCGAATATCAAACGCAATCGTTCAATAGACCTTGGACTCTTTCCTCCGGTTAGAAGAAAAGCTAGTTTCATATCTCAAGATATGATATTATGTTTTCCTACTAACGAAAAATGAAGGCCATAGAAACAATTTTTCTCTTCATAGTTAAAACATGCTTATCTCAATCTAGATAGTTCTTCTTTCTTACCTGTTTATACTCCCTCCCTTCTACTAGTTGAGAGTATCTACATCAGCACTACAAACTATACATATACATATATTTCTTTTCTTTGTTTTACCCGATTGTGCTATGGAAAGAACTAGTTTTAACTACAATTTTGAGTGAAAACCTGAAATACTGAACTTGAAACTGCATGCGCTTGCATATCTGTTTGCAGGAAGAAGCTGCCTCTTTCTCAAGTCGCGTGAGCGCGTAAAAGCACTCCTGTGAATGTTTTTAGCAATAGTGTAGGTCACATTCCTACCTCCTTTCCCAAGTCTCGTGAAGGCGTGAGGGCGCCCGTGCGACAATTTTGGTAACATACCTGCCCCCTTACCCAGGTCTCGTTTGGACGTTAAGGCACCCCTGTGTTTGGTTATAGAAATAATGTTGGTCACGAACATACCTCCTTTCCCAAGTTTCGTGGGGGTGTGAGGGCACTCCTGCGACGATTTCGGTAACATACCTCCCCCCTTACCCAAGTCTCGTTGAGGCGTTAAGGCACTCCTGTGACTGGTTATGGAAATAATGTTAGCCACATACCTACCTCCTTCCCCAAGTCTCGTGGGGGTATGAGAGCACTCCTGCGACAATTTTTGTAACATACGTACCCCCTTACCCAAGTCTCGTTTGGGCGTTGAGGCACCCTTGTGACTGGTTATAGAAATAATGTTGGTCACATACCTACCTCCTTTCCCAAGTCTCGTGGGGGCGTTAAGGTACCCCTGTGACTGGTTACAGAAATAATGTTGGCCACATACCAACCTCCTTTCCCAAGTCTCGCGGGGGCGTGAGGGCACCCCTGCGACAATTTTTTTAACAAACCTACCCCCTTACCCAAGTCTCGTGGGGGCGTGAAGGCACCTATGTGACTGGTTATAGAAATAATGTAGGTCACATACCTACCCCCTTCCACAAGTCTCGTGGGAGCGTAAAGGTACTCCTGCCTTCACGTAGGGATGCCTCCACGCCCCCACGAGTCTTGGGAAAGGGGGTAGATATGCGACCTACATTATTCCTATAGCTAGTCACAGGGGTGCCTCTCCCCCTTACAAGACTTGGGAAAGGGGTAGATATGTGACCTGCATTTCTTATATAACATTATTCCACCGACTAGATACAATAGTACTCTTCCGCCTCCTTATAAGACTTGGGAAAATGGGGAGATATGTGACCCACAGCATTTGTTATATGAGTCATAGGGTTGCCTTCCAACTTTCAAAAAGACTTGGAAATTGGAACTATATGCATGCAGTACCCAGCTCAGTATTTCGGATTTTCACGGGAAAGTGCAGATATAACTAGTTCTTCCAAAAGCACCATCGGGTAAAACTAGTTTCAACTGATATTCTCATTTGAAACAATAAACAATAAACCTTGGACTCTTTCATCCGGCTAGAAAAGAAGCTAGTTCCATACCTCAAGGAGAATTTATTACCAAATAATCAAGAGTTTTGGAATATACATTTCTCAATTTCTCAATATTCTTATCAGTTCTTACGCTAGATTCACGCTAAACCAAAGCTCCCAAGTACTATATGCGAAATCTTTTTCTCAAATCATTTTTAATTCTGCTGGCAAAACGAGAACCTTCAAGGATAACGTTTTGGCTATTTTTTGAAAATTCAAATTTTCCAGAATATTGTTTATTTTTACATAGGCGATATCATTGTTGCTACAAAGAATAGATGATCACCCTCGCCGCGCGATAAAACGTCCCTAGGCCATCACAAAGGATGCAGGTTACAAAAATGTGACAAAATCTAAGTGAACTGCTCTAAAAACAGTAAGTTTATAAACGAATTTACGCTTTTCTCCTTTCCTACGAATGAATTGGACCTGCAAAATCAACTTTGATAATCTCAAAAACCGTTGCGTCTCTCACGTGGTCCAAAGGCAGAGGTGCGTGTTCGACTTGTAAATCGGGGAAATAAAGGGACCTGATGAAACTGAAAAACAACTCTGCAATGCCTGAGAATCACAATATTACCTTGACTGTCATACCATAAAGACCGCAAAAAATCTCTGTGTTTCGGATCAACACTTATCTGTCAAAAGGCTTTTTCAATATCAGAAATGACGCCTATACTACCTCTTCAGAATTTCAATAATTCATTCAGAATAAGCTCAATAAAATTTGGTCCTTTGTGTGAACACTCATTCAATGAAGGCACTTGACGATCTTTGGCTGATACTTCGAAAACTGGTCGGATCTCCGTAGTGCTGTTCTCCTCCGCGACGTGGCGAAGTGGAAAGCAATACCCCCAATTATCATCTTCATCTGCGCGGACGCATGATGATTCCTCCAGCCAGCCAATCTTCAAAAACCGCATTGTACTTGTCGTGAAGTCCATCAGCATTTAATTTCTTCATGTTAGACCGCGAAGGACGTAAAGCAGTCTGTTTATTGCTGTCTTACGTGGGTTGCTTTTCCAAAAATGGCAATCTTAACTTATATCAACCCTTTTTGTTCAATTGCACGTCTTTTAGAAATGGCTCTCTCATTTCTTCCATGCGTTGTGCTTCAGCTTTACTTCAATTGAGTCGTAAATCCCCAGAACTTCGAGCGACCACAAGTCAGAAACTTTTCTTTTTTGTCAACTTTGATATCGCAGTGATGGCAGCATCCACTCTTCTCTCATTATCACGAGGGATAACCATGATCGTCCAACGGAGAAGGGTCTCGATAGCAACCAGACCACTGTCCAAGTCATGTTTACGTCCATTATACTATTTGCCCGCTAAATCGGCACCTATGAGAACAGAAACAGATATGATGCTGCTGTAGACGTCGCTCAATCGGATGTTTAACTTTCGCAATTCTTCCAACCTCGGTCCGTTTCTCGTAACCGGGATTTCATCGGTAATCACATGAAAACTTCAGGATCATTGCAAAAACTAAACAAACTGCATTCATTTCTGGCAGTCTTATTTTCTTTTCGATTTCTACTAGGCTTTGTATCGCTTTTCACGCCTTCTTTTGAGCCCTCTTTAATTTCAATAATCGGACAAGTTACAAGCCAGTGACGACGAGTGCACCATCCACATTTTACTCTTACGCGACAAGTTTCATCACCGTGTCCGCGCAATAAACAATATTAACAAGCTTCTCCGTCCCTCACCTTTTTTCCTCTTCCGTCAAAGCTAATTTTCCAATCAAATAGAAGATCTCTGGTCACACTGATTGATTTTGGAAGATTTTATACATGCGAATCTCCAGTCTCCTATGAAAAGAACTTTGCACGTGATAACAGCTTATGAATTTTCGTTCCGCACTCAATTTGGAGATGTTTCGGAATCTGTAGAAGCAAAGAAAAATCCCTCCCAGAATTTGAAAGCTCTTCGATGAAGTCAATCCTGTGAGTCTCCGAATATAAAACGAGATTGCGTCATTCTGTAAGTTATGTTTCAGGAACACTTCCATCTTTTAACGAGATTTGTTCCGAAAATATTCCATACATACAAATGTTTATTTTATATCAAAGTTTATAAAAAACCTTTCTCAAATGAATTTTCTCAATATTTTGAGTTAGAAAAAAGGCAGTGGACCAGTGATCGGAAAATTAAATACCTAATGAAGAAAATTTTTGCCATTAGGACTATAAAACGTTCGGAATTCAATTCAGATGTGTCTTCTGCGAGCTGGATACTGCTCCTTATGTAATTGCAGAAATATTTTACCTAGTTTTGGGGTATCCATCTCCTCACTAATTTTTGATCTACTAGTCTTTTTTTTATTTTTTTCAAAAGAAAACCTTTAGTTCACAAGCTTTCGTCCAACGATGCCAGAAAAATGATAATAATAATAAAATATCTCCCAGTTTGTCCAATACAAGTACGTCTACATTCACATGGAATTAAGTAAATCACATAGGTTTTGAGATCATTAGGAATTGTGTCTTTTTTTGTGGAACAACGGAAGGTTTCTTTATCGTATTTACAAACAGTTGTTATGCCTAATTGTTTGAAAGTTCTCCTGTAAAATATGGAGAGTGTGTCAAAAAACGGAAGGGCGATTATTTTGTTGGAATCGAATTTTTCGGTTATTTCTCGAGTTGCAGTTTTTTGATAAAATTTTTATTTTTAATGTCTAGAACTGTAAGCCTTTTTACATCCTCATCGAGAAGGTATTGGGTTTATGTAAAATTTGACCCACCCAGTTTTTGTCAAATGTCCACGTTTTGAGACCCCCTTAACCCGAAGAACAGGTTTTTACGAATGTATACGTATGTATGTATGTATGTATGTATGTATGTATGTATGTATGTATGTATGTATGTATGTATGTATGTATGTATGT